>BQNB010096394.1:0-25636 GCA_026074375.1 Tanacetum coccineum
AATGTAGTGGCACGGAGGACATTGATGGCAAAAGAAAAAGTAGTTATAGTTAAGGTTTTACCCCTGTTCTCTATAACCGTGAGCTCTGATATCACTCTATAACACCCCCATTTTGGTAATATAGCAGCGGAAGTTAATCTGGGGTATTACTTCATGAATCATAGACACAATCATAGAAAACGACTCAAAAGAGACGTTTTTAAAAGAAATGTTATCATTCATTTAAAATTAGAGTTTTACAAAGTTAGGTCCCAAAATCTAGAAACATAAAATGTGAATGATAACAAGTTTTAGCCATCTTCAAGTCCATGCCACTCCATGCCATAAGTTTCTCAATTACATGAGATAAACATGCATAAAAAGGGTCAACACAAAGGTTGAGTGAAATTCATAGGGTTGAAATGTAATAGTTGAATACAAGTTATAATGGAAATATTGGCATTGCAGGGATAATTATCATGGGGAACATTATTCATATGGAGAACAGTATTATCATGTAGAACAATATTATCATGGAAAACAGTTGAATATTATATAGTTGAATGCAAGTTATTATAATGGTAATAATTGCAACGAATACAATTATCATGGAAAATCAAGGTAACATTATTATTGCATCTAAGCTCATGACATCAATACATTAACAGGGAAGATCACCATAGTGATATTGGTTAGGGACAGATGTCCCCGTAGAAAAGGTAACTTGCCAAGGTTACCTATTAGGAAAAATATAGTGCGTTTGGCTACCCGATGAATGGGTATACCAACGGGATCTGTCACCCTTAATAGATCTATTCACAATATTCGCGTTCACTCGCAATGCAAGTAATTAATGATTTATGATATGGAAATAATGTCACTGGAAGCTACTTAGGCAATAATATATCTGGATAGCATACATATCTGGATAGCATACATATCTGGATATCATACATTTAGAAAACACTTGCATTCATGGTTTATTTCAAGTATCACAGGTTTATAAAGTATTCAAAAGATTGAAATGTAGGGTTATGAACTCATTAAGTCTTTGAAAAGTAATCATATTGTAATAAGATAAATGCATACGTAAAAGAGTTTGTAACAAGCATGTATCCCCCTCGAGGGTTTATAAAACATGTAAATAAGTAAAGGCAAGGTTATGAACTTCACCTGATAGGTAGTTGTAATAAATATTCCAAAATGAAACCTGACGACTTTATCACAATCTTAACAGGGAAGGTTGATATAGCAAAATGATAGTAAACAGCCACGTCACGCAACCTGAGATAATATGTTATGTCTTAGGAAGATTGTACTCTAGAACTTTGGTTCAGAGAGTCTAATATTGTTATGAGTTTGATTGGAAAGTTTGGAATTATTGTATCACCGTTCGGACCATCATAATTCAGAGGTCATTCAGTAAATGTTTGAGGAGCTAGGGCACTTTAAATCGTAAACCCAACAACTCAGTCATAATGTAATACCAAGATGAAACCCCTTAATATGAAACTCCCTAGTATTGTGGTACGATATAATCGGTTTTAAGCGTTTTATTCAATATCTGGAAATGATAAGCATATCAAGCGTTAATTAAAGTTATGTTTTGTAATGTTTTGAATATATTTTTATACTTTTTCAAAATGTTATATTTTAGACCCTTGAGAATGAAAAATGGCAAAATATACCTTTGGAGTTTGCACTTTTACGAGTTTGGTCCTTTTAGTTTAAAAGATATACAAAGTAAACCTTGAACTTTGGAAAGTGACATAATAGACCCTTATAGTTATAACTTTGATAAAATGACATTTTCAGTCCTTTTAGTTATAAGTTTAAGAAAGTTACGATATATACCCCTTGCATGGAAATGATTTACAAAACAAGTCCCAATTTCCTAATAATGATATTTTTCAATATGAAAAGTAATTTATAGGTTATAGATTATTAATATAATCTAAAATATGAAGATTTAACGTAATCAAAGTTTAAAATAACGATTTGTTAAGCTAGGAAGCAAAACGGGTCATATTAGGGTTTTAAAATGAAGACGCGCGGGTTTTAAGTTCAAATTCCTTCAAGACTTGATAAAGTTGTTATATTAACATTATTTAAGCATGTTAGGATAAATTATAACAATATTTAACCATTATAACATTTAGTTTTAAGAAAAACATAAAATTAGGGTTTCGGGTGTATGGTTTTGGATCAAAATGGAAAATGAGTATGAATTGACTTATAAAACATTAACAAGAGTATATTTAGGATCATATGAACATTATAAGAGTGTAGGAGCAGGTATGAAGATCATAGAACCTGGGTTAAAATGGGTCGAAATCGGGACTTTTAGCTTCGTACGCCTAGAATAACGACTCCCGGGCTTCTTTTCATGATTTATTTTTCTTCACTTCTGTTCTTGAGACTTCTTAGGACCTATTATGATATTCTTAGAGCAAAGGATTGCTGCTATTAAGGGTTATAGAGGAGGAAGTGGGGGATGAGTTCAAATGAAGTGTTTATGCCTCTATTTATACACGAATGGGACTTGGAGGCTAAGGTATGCTTTGTGACCAGGTGAGGACATGTAGAAGGTCTAGAGGATGATGAGGAGAGGCTACATGATGAGTTTCATGAGCTATAAAGTAGCTATGGTGTGTTGTTTACTCTTTGTGATGCCGCGGCTAAAGGAAGAAGAAAAGAGACCATGTGGCTCATTTTTATACCAAGAAATGGATAGAAATTTAGTAGAGGTGCTTGTAATCAGCTTAGGATAGTGTGGTGCTTGTCATGGAGGTTCTTGTTTGCCAAAAGATTTGTTAAAATGGGTCAAAATGAAAGAAACTAGGTTACGGGTTCATTAGGGCTCATTTAGGGTTTTCAAGCTTGGATTTCAAGTACATTTGATTAGTAGTGATAGATATATGTTCATAAGAATTGTATTAAGGATTAATAACAAAAATTGATAGGTGGTTCGGGTTTAAAATGGGTAAAAATGAGTAAACGGGTCAAAAGTTCAAATTAGGGCACAATTAGGGTTTCTTGGATTTGATTTGCAAATAGCTGAAGTAAATTGATAAAATGATGATAGAATATGATTGAGAATGTTTTAAATTAAGTTATTACAACTTATTCGAGTGTTGTTTTGGGTTTACAATAGATAAAAATGAAGAAACGGGTCATGGTTTAGAAACTAGCTCGGTTTTAGGATTTATAGTTTTAAATTAGGGATTTTTGTCTAAAAATATGTATGAGAGCTTATGAGGAGAATAGTTTGGGTTTAAACATTGTATATTGAGTATAGTAGCTTGCACAAAAGTGATGGTGAAGAAATTAGAATGAAAACGGAGGTAAAACGACTATTTTGGATGTCATGCTTAATGACTAGTACATTGTACTTTTAGAGACTTGTACCTTGACTTGGAGGGAGTTTATATTTCAAATGAGATGTTATATTACTTATACATATGTTTTAGGAGCTTGTTCATTCACTTTAGATATTAACTTTTCATGGAATTAGGGTTTTAGAGGTATACGATAATGGTTTAAAGCCTGTTTTGATATAACATCACAAATTGTACATTATATGAGTAATGTACTTTGTATAAATGATATTAAGATATTGACTTGACATATTATCATGTTTTCTTGACATATATGTAGATAGGATTGATATAGATAGGTTGTGTGAGCTCGTTTACTTTAGTTATGCAAGTTACGTTGAATAATAAGAGATTAAAGCAAAAATTTCCCTGTGAAAAAGTGATATATTATATAACAGAGAGATACTACATTGGTGAAAATTTCGAGTTGTTATAAAACATGTACTTGAGCTTTCATGATGTCTTTACATTTGTTGGTCGGGTATGAGCATGTGGCTATGGATTATGACTCGTCAAGGATCAGCTACATCAACCGTCAGGAGTACCTGCAGGTTTAGGTTAGTAGTAATCAACAGATATGGATGAAAGTGTCTTTGTCACTTCGTCGAATATGGTTGCAATAACCACGGTTCCCTGTTGATCAGTATAAATACTGCCTGTGATCTGGTAGAATTTCGAAGAATCTCCTTGACAGGGTTTCACAACTGTACTAGTCGTTCTCATTACAAGAACGTCATAAAATAGATAACACGGTATGAGTGAACTAGTGAGTTACTATCCCACCGATTGAATAGAAAAATCAATTTGAAAATCAATCGACGTGTCACTTGTTAAAGTGTTTTGTGACACATCGAGAGTGTTAATCATTTCAAAAATTCATCATCAATCATCAATTCATAACCTGGAACAAGTTTGATTCTAATAGAATCGCACCATTGTTTCTTTCTAGATGTCACAAGTTTGATTCATAAAGAATCACACAAGTCACCTACCATGAGCTTGTTTGATGTTGGCTCAAGCAGGATTTCCATCTTTACTGTGAATTATATCACTCGGATCTTCTGGCAAAATCACAAGGATAATGAGTAAGACTCAAATGATATTACTAGTTTTCACAATGTGTGAGAAACTAGTTATAAATGAATATGTGTCCTAATAAGATTTATGGACGATCTCTTGGCTCTAGACTCTATAGTGCACTTTTAGTTTTAGTAATCGGAGGCTGGAACAGACTGTCACCTTTTCAATATCAACTAACTTGAAGTGAGAAAGTCAATAGAAATGAGTGTAATCTCCATGAGAAATGAAACAAGAGTCTGTTGAGAGACCTTGAGTAGCTTGGGAGGGTTGTGCATAGTGTCACTGGGTCTATGACTGTCTTCAATATCAGACAACACCTTAGTGTTTCCGACAACATATGTATTAACCCAGTTTCTGCCTAAGTGTATGGAGGGCTTCTTTCTTTTCACCCTTTATCCTTACAATTCTTTTTCATTCTTCAACCCCTTCAGTGCTTACTGAGACTTCATGACTATTAACTTGTTGGGTTTATTCTAGTAATAACTCCATCTCAGTCTGCACTTTTCCCCTTATTCTTACTTTTACTCCTTTTTATTCATACCTAAGGACTTCTACACTAACTAGTGGATATCCCTAGGTAGATCCCTCTAGTTCTGGCTAGATCATGGGATTTGAATACCTATGCCTAACCACCTTATAACTTCATAAATTAAATTACATGGTCGGTCTTTTAGGTATTCCATCACAATCCTTCCAAAATCATTGAAAATTCAATCAAAGTGTTTGATATAAATTTCAAAAAGATTTACACTTTCACAGTTTTTCATTATCACTAAAAGCTCCCCCTTAACATATGCATCATAATCGTAGTACATGTTAAGTGTAGAGTACCTTGAGTCCATTTTAATTTGATCACATGTTGATACAAGTTAAGTTCCGTTTAATCATATTTTCTCCCATTATCCAAAATGTTAATCTCTTGATATTTTGGATATCAATTGATTAAACTTTCAGGGACAAAATGTTATGAAATAACATATAGGAACATTTAATTGCTCCCCCTAAAATTGTGAGGTATATTATATAGTGTTGAGTATGAAATTTTGAAGATTTTGAATTTTGTGAAAAATTCTTGAAAAGTCATCGTACTCGAACACCATATAAACCTAAGTCAATTACTACATATTTACATATTCACACAGTTATTATATACTAGGATTGACCTTTGATAGATGAGGACACCATATGATAAATCGTATGGTCCTTTGTAGCAGCCGAAGGTCTCCTTCGTACAATCTCCCACCAACAAACTTTTCTAAGCTCCTCATTAAGATTCTTTCTTTCAAGAAATTGTTAATCTGATCTTTCTCTGTCCAATCACTCTTCGGCATTGCATTAATTTTCTTTCCATGTTACGAAAGTCTTTGCTTCAAACCTCGAGTATGAAACAGATTCAGATACATATGTAACTTGAGCTTGTATGGTTGGTGATGTCGGTGTTGAAGTCGTCTTAGCTTCCCCCTAAACCAGAAATCCTTTCTTGAGTAGATTTAGAACTTTCTTGCAAGCCGCATCAAGCAGTCTTGATGTATAAAACCCAGATATCCAAAGTACACAATTAATTCAAAACCATAACAACAAAGTCAATTAAGTTCCGGATGTCCGTATTTCTCCTTACATGATAGTGATGATATAAATTGAACCACTAAAGTCAACTAAGTCTCGGATGACACAATTATTCCCTCTAAGTAGTTGAAATGATAACACCTAAGTCAACTAAGTCTTGGATGTAGACATTTCTTCCTGCAGGATACTGACTATCTAAGGGAATCATCATACCTATGTGTACCTCTTTTATCAAATATTTCTACTCCTTTTTAAAATAAGCTTAGTGATTGACCATTTGAGGAAGTATTTATTGAATCAGTAACCAATCTTTTCATGCTTAGAATAAATCTTCTTACAACACTTCCCCCTAGTATCTTAAATGATGCATACTTGAAATCACAAGATATCTCTACCCTCATGTAGTTGAAATAGTGCACCCGAAAGTAACAAGTTAAACACTAATTTTCTTTGCGGTTATGACATTTGTCTTCCCGGAATGACCTAAAATGAGAATAGGGTATGAATTCTATCACGTGTACTCATTAACATTTTTGTATATCTATTCCTTCCCCCTTGCTGGTTTTGATACCTGAGAATCAGCAAAACCTAGTACGCAAATATACTGGAGATCGTGTTCGAAGAATTGATAAGCTTAAATCTATCCCGTGAGAATCAACTAAGTCTTAAATTGCAAATAAGTCCATAAAGTTTGAAACATATGACATATAAAGCCCTTTTAGTTAATATAAATTAACTTTCCTTTAAATTGTTATCCGTCATTATCAAAAACTTTATCCGTTTATTCCATGACATATTTTGAAAGACCGTTTTAAAAGATTATTTGATGACAATTTCTCCCCCTCAAATAATGACCCGTTTTCTATTTAAATAGCTGTTCTCATTGTGTGAGTGGTCATATTGTCTTTGAAAATCTTTTTGTTATTACTGAAAACACTGATTCATTGTGAAGATAATTGTTTACCAATAAAAATAAGATTTCTCTTATTTTGACACATAAGCGCACTGACACATACACTCATGGGAATATAGGGAGCACGGGTTGTGATGCAACATAATCACAAGCCTTTGTATGGTCATAAAGTAGACCATACCCGAGAATAAATTCTCGTTGTTAGGAACAACTGTCTTTTTGATGACATGTTTTCCTCAAGGATAAAAGCGGGTTACTATCAGAAGTAATATTAAGCCATTTGGCATGTTTTTAAAACATTTGTAACTTTTGCATGAACTTTATTTATGAACCCGTGTCTTTATTGAAAGACATTTCTAGGGTCGTAAATATTATCGTTTGCAAAAGACATGCCATAATAATTTCTTTTTATATTTTTTAGATTTTTTAATTTTTATTTTCTTTTTAAAAATTTTTAATTTTGTATTTTTTTTTTGAAATTTTTATATGAAAAATGGAAAATCTTTTTTTGTCTGTTTGTCCTAATTTTAAGAATATGTACATTGAAACATATATGGAGTTATCCACGCACTCGTCAACTTCATTTTCCAACTTTTTTAGAGTGTCAGGAGACATCGTTTTCATACCGAGCTTGTCAGAAAGGAATTCAATTCGTTCCTAACACAAAGCCTTAGTGAAAATGTCAGCCAACTGATATTCTGTGTTGACAAAGTAAAGTTCGATCACTCCATTCTCAACATTCTCCTTGATAAAGTGGTATCTGATGTCTATATGCTTGGACCTGGAATGTTGAACGTTGTTGCAGCATAAGGTAATTGCGCTTTTGTTATCACAGTACATAGGAATTTTGTTGAATCTAAGGCCGTAATCAATGAGTTGTGATCGCGTCCATAGGACTTGAGCACAACATCCGGATAGGGGAATATATTCAGCTTCCATACTAGATATCACAACGCTTTTCTACCTTTTTGACGACCAGCTTACGAGTCTATCTCCCAGGAACTGCATACTACTAGATGTGCTACGACGTGTATCTTGACAACCAGCATGATCCACATCTGCAAATGCTGTTAGTGTAATGGAAGAATCCTTCAGATACCATAGTCCCTGATTAACGGTTTCTTTTAGATACCAAAAGATCCTTTTAACCCCGTATAAGTGCTTTTCGGTAGGCCGAGCCTGATACCGGGCACACATGCAAATAACAAATTATAGGTCAGGTCTACTGGCTGTGAGGTAAAGAAGTGTGCCAATCATGCCATGGTAATGTGATGGATCAACGACTTTTCCTTCTGTATCCTCATCCAGCTTGGATTTTTCCACCATGGGGGTATCCACTAGGTCACAAGATACATAGCCCTATTTCTTTATAGATTTAAGGGCATATTTAGATTGGTTGAGAAAGATGCCTCTGGGACTTTAAGAAATCTGTAGTCCTAAGAAAAATGAGATTTTGCCCATCATTGACATCTTAAATTTTGAACACATGATTTTAGCAAATAGGTCAGAAAGTTCAGGTGTGGAAGCAGCAAAAATGATATCATCGACATAGATTTATACCAGAAGCATTTCCTTAGCGTCCCGTCGAATGAACAGAGTTGGATCCACCGAGCCTTTTGAGAAGTCTTGGGATAATCAGGAATGCAGACAACATATCATACCACACGCGTGGAGCTTATTTCAACCCATAAAGAGCTTTCTTTAGCTTGTACACGTAATTAGGGTTATCGATATCCACAAACCCATCCGGTTGGCTAACATAAACATCTTCTCGCAGATCACCATTCAGAAATGCGGTCTTCATATCCATTTGGTAGACGACCATGTTCTTATGAGCAACATATGCAAGAAAAATCCTGATAGCCTCCAATCTTGCGACCGGAGCAAAAGACTCTTCAAAATCAATTCCCTCTTCTTTCTAGTAACCACGAGCCACTAAGCGAGCTTTGTTCTTGAGAATACCTCCTAGTTCGTCTAGTTTCACTTTGTAAATCCACTTCAAAGTTATAACCATAACTTTATTTGGTTGGGGTATGAGCTCCCATACACTAAGACGTTCGAACTCATTAAGCTCTTCTTGCATTGCTTCTATCCAACAGGAATGAGTCAATGCTTCTTTGTATGATTTAGGTTCAACAGTGGTGAGGAAAGCATCGTAGTAATAGAATAAAGTTTGCTCATGTAATTGTAGCCTTGTAGAATCTGGTCTTCCGAGTTCACCAATGATATTTTCAAGTGGGTGATCCTTTGTCCATTTGCTAGAGTGTTCAGGTGGAGTGTGAGGTTGTATCACATTCGATGATGATCCTTGAGATGTTGAGTCTTCAATAGGAGATTCGTTAAGGGGATCATCATGAACAGTTGATGATTCTTCAACACCTTGAGAAATGATTGGAGAATGTTCTTGTACTTGTGATGATTGAATACTTGTTGATGGAGCATCCTGATCAATGGAAGTTGACACAGGAGAATTAGCTAGATCTTCAACTTGTGGAGCAAGAGCTTCTTGAACTAGAGGATCAGCAATAGTTAGGGGATTAAAGTATTCATCGAACATTGGTTGAAATAACATACTCCAATCATCTATATTTGGTGGAATACAAGTTTCTTAAGGAATAGGGTTTGAAATGAGTCATGTACTGGGTGTAGTAGGAGTCATACAATGAAGCCCGGGTCTTGAACTGAATTGTTTAGAAGCCATTGCTGTTAGCTCATCGAACATGACATGAATTGTTTCAGTAATTAATCCGGTTCTTTTGTTGTAGATTCAGAACGCTTTCTTTGCGGGCGTGTAACCAATGAAAATCCTAATATCTTCTTTTGCATCAAACTTTCCTAGATCTGTATTGTCATTGGTGGGATAATAGAGTGCACCAAAGACATGAAGGAATGATAAGTCCGGTTTCTTGTCTTGCATAAGCTCGTATGGAGTTTTGTTGTAGCGTTTATGAATTAATGAACGGTTTTGGGTATAACAAGCTGTGTTGATTGCTTCGGCCCAGAGAAATAATGGAGCTTTAGAAAATATCAGCATTGTACGAGCAGCTTCTACAAGAGTTTGATTTCTCCTTTTGACAATGCCATTCTGCTGCGGAGTGCGGGCTACAGAAGTTTGATGCGAGATGCTAACATATTCATAAAAATCGTGAAGTGTCTGATTGACAAATTCGGTTCCATTATCTGTTCGAACATTCTGGACGGTGGCTTTCAAACAAACTTGAATGTTTTTGATACATTTAATGATGGCCGCAGGAGCTTCATCTTTTTTCTTCAAAAATCTAACCCAGGTAAATCTTGAGTAATCATCGACTATCACTAAGATATACCTTTTACTGTTAATACTTGCTACACGCATCGGGCCACAAAAATCCATATGCAAAAGATACAGTTTTTCATGGTTAGTGTCTTCAGTTTTGGGTTTATGAGAGGATTTCTTGCTTTTTCCTAATGCACATGCTGAACACAGATGATCTTTCTAAAATTTAAGTCTAGGAAGTCCTCGTGCAAGACAATCTTTAGCAAGCTTGTTCAAGTCACCAAAGTTGAGATGTGATAATCGACGGTGCCATAACCAGCTCTTAGTCTTTGACGCTTTGGATAGA
The DNA here is from genome assembly GCA_026074375.1 of Tanacetum coccineum. Classification (NCBI taxonomy): domain Eukaryota; kingdom Viridiplantae; phylum Streptophyta; class Magnoliopsida; order Asterales; family Asteraceae; genus Tanacetum; species Tanacetum coccineum. Next base: position 10,518 of record BQNB010096394.1, read on the forward strand.
AGACAGATCAGAGTAGATTTCAGAATGTCATCAAGAGAAATTGTGTACAAATTTATGTCTTTGGATCCAGAAAGTAGATCAACACCTTCTAAGTTACGAACAAAGCATGTGTTTTTCCGAAATGCAACTTCAAGATCCGCATCAAAAAATTGTCCAACATAAAACAAATTATGTCCAAGCCCTTCTACATACTATACCCGTGAGATAACAACATTTCCCAGCTGATAGTCACCATACCCCATAATCCTTGCAATCTGGTCGTTCCCAAATCTAACAGTACCCAGAAATTTACTGACAAAGTTCATGAGCTGTGAGCGATTCCCTGTCATGTGTTTTGAACATCCAGAGTCTAGATACCAAAGTACTATCTGGATAACATGTCATGACAAGAGAAGAACACGATGGAATATTTGTAGCATTGGATCCCCAAGTATGATTGGGTTCCGAATAGTTAGCATTCTTAGATTCTACAATCTTAGCTATTCTACTTGAACCTATATTTTTTGAACTTTTGGGTTTCCTGCTATAGACTTTTAACTCAGGTTTTGGTACTTCGACTGAGTGGGTAGTGATTTACTTAGGAGGTACTACGTTAGTGGAAGTGATCCTAGTTAAAGGGCACGAATTACCAACTATAGTGAAAGTTTTGCATGTTGGTTTCCACTTATATCCTACATCAGTGAATACATGACCTGTAGTTTTCCAAACATTTTTTGTTTTATATTTCTTAGCAGATTTAACACGGTTATTCCCATTTTTCACAAAATCAAGAAGACATTTATCATGAACACCATCAAACATAGATTTGTTACAAGTACCACATAAAACAACAGAATTTGTATTACATGCATGCTTAACATCAGCATCACTAATAGGTTTAACAACACAATTCTTTTTATTCACTTTCCTAGGTTGGGCTTCTACTTTATTCTTCATGTTCCTACTTGGTTTTTGCGAGATCCTATCATTCTTTTTATTGCCTGTAGGCTTTGATCCCCAATGACTAGTAGAACACTTCACTCCTGTAGAAGACAACACAGGTGTGTTAGAATCTGATGTTTTGGATAACTCTACCTGTTTAGTATTGTTTGAGGAAGTGAGTGGTTCAACAAACCTAACTTTCTTAACTTTGTTTAAGGGAGTAATAACAACCTTTTTAGCACTAGGTTTAATCACATTCGGGCATGTATCGTGAACATAGATTAGCAACTCTTGAATTCTTGTGGCATACATACAGGCAAAGTCTAATTCATAATCTAAAGGTTGTTTCTCTTTAGCTTGTTCGACTATTTCCCAAAGAATATTAGCATGTTTTTGAGTTGTTCTAAGGTAGTCTATGTGAGCATCCCTATTTTGCAATAACTTAGGAGCCAAAGGTTCTAAATCAAGATTAAACATTCCTGGAGCAATAGTAGTGACAGAAGGTATTTGTGAAGAATTTGCAACAGTTTCTTTCCCTTTTATTTTTCGTAAATTATTTTTCAAAGATGTTATCACAAAAACCTTGTCTTGAATTTGAGCTCTTAAATCCTTATTTTCCGCAGATTTTAAGTTCAGTTGATTAATTAAAGAGTCACTCTGTTCTTTGTTTCGAACACGTGTTGTTTTGATTGAGTCAAACTGATCTTTAAAAACTTGTTTCACATGATTAATTTATTTACAAAGACGCTCGTTTTCATAAATTAAATGTGCCATACTATTCTCCAGTTCCACATTTTTGGTCGCTAATTCACACAAATCAGTATTAACATTTTCATCCTTGGACTTTTCTCTCATTGATTTGATTATATCCTTCAACTTACAAATTGTTGTGTCTTTGTCTTGTTGCCGAGCTTTCAAATCATTCATTTCAAAATATTCTAGAATTTCCAGAGCGTTCTAACTAATGCAAGATTTATCTTTTTGAAAAAGTTCTTGTTGTAATTGATTTGATACTTCAAGAGAAATACAATGTTTTTCAAGTTGAGAATTATTTTTCAAAAGATTATTATAGGCTTGTTTTGATTTGGAAAGCTCAGCACCAAGAAGCAAACACTTATCACAAGATTCACATAATTCCATACTCACAGAATCATCATTCACAGACATAGAATTCATTACAGTTATCATAACATCTTGAGACATGATTTTTTTTAAGAGTCAATCATTTTCTAAAAGAAGTTCTTTCTTTGCAATTTTCACACATTGTTTATCAACTGAAGATTGTTGAACAACCACTTCCATTTGGTCAAAAATTGTTTTTACTTCCGTTATTTCATTTAGAATATCTTTATCAAACACATTGAAGATGTCTTTTAAAGATTTTAAAAATAGAATAATTTCCTTGTTAAAAACAGCTTTTGTATGTTCAAACCCCCATTCACCTTCTTCAATAACAGAAGGTGTAGTCCTCTTCTTTACTAGAGTGTCAAATTGGGCGAGGTGGAATTTAAGCTTTTTAAGGCTTGCATTCACTAAACTCACCTTAGGTGGTTCACTAGGAACATCTACTATGAGAGGTGGTGAATAAGAAGGTTTAATGGTTGGATTGAGTATACGAAACCAAAAAGTTTATTCAGCTGATAATTCTTGTTGTGGAGTAAAACATGTTTTAAAATCCTCAGAAAGTCTGTTTAATTGTACATAATCAATGGGTTTATGAGGAATTTTCTTTTCAACAACTTCTGGATTATTTTCTTTTTCATACATTTTTTATCGACTTACTTCTTCCAAAATCAATGTTTCTTCATCATCAATCATCATGAGTATTAGAGATAACAACACCATCATACAAGTTTGGTTTTATCCGCTGAGCTTTCTTGAGATAATACGGATTTTGATAACGTAGAGCTTGTTTGTGTATATTATCATAAAATGCTTGAGGCTTAGTTAACATGTGCACTGTTTGAGCAGATTGACCCACTTTGTAAATGATGTTATCAAGTTCCTTTATCTTCTTTTCTAAATCAATTTCATTTTCTTGATATTTATTTTCCTTTTCTTTTGATTTGTTTTGAAAAACATTGAATTTTTCCAATAAACATTCCTTTTCTTTGATTTGTTTTGAAAGATTTTGTTCAAGTGAGTCAACTTGTTCTTTGAGTGCCAGTTTTTCTTGAATCATATCATCCATTTGAGAATCAATCATTTTTTCATGACTACTTAAATCAATATTAAGACGTTGTTCAATTTTTTTGACTCTTTCCTTAAATCTCTCAAGCTCAACGGTTAAGGATTCATTACACTATTCCTTATTGGTCTTTTCCTAGTTATGTTCATGATTAGTCATTTGTTCAGACAATTGTTCAAGCACAGATAAAGTTATTGAATCTTGTTGTGCCTGCAAATTAGTATCTTGAACATTTCCCTGTTGTGTTTTTCCAAATATTGAGAATATGGAATGATTATCACTATATATCTCATTATCTGAAAGATCCATATCAGGTGATTGTTCAAAATCGTGCATTGCATGCACACTTTGATTCTCCATATCATGCAGATATTGTTTAGGATTAGGTACCTCAGAAATAACATCTGAACCATAGCTTTAAATGTTGGCCATAAGAACCACTTGTGCAGTTGCGAGATCATCATAGTCAGAATCATAAGTGTCGAGATCCTCAGTTTGAAAAGCAGTGTTATGAGGGATAATGGTAGGAGCTTGAATTGCTTGAGTTGCTGGAACACCCGGATCTGCAAGAAATGCGAGTTGCTCTTCATCTAATATATGTCATGCGTCCTGAGTTTTTGCTAACATTGCTTTCTCCCTATACCATGCAGCATTCCTTGGTCATTTTGGCTTAGTACACTGTTGAGCCATATGTCCTTCTCCTTTACAGTTATAACATGTAACAATCCTCTATTTTCCTTAGTTACTCCTACTTGCCGCTGGAGTGAAAGTTCTTATTGTACCCGCAGCATAACAAATTTGTCTCCCCTGAATTGGTTGCATGGTTACTCTTCCATCACTGATGGTGACTTGTTGTCTTGGGTTTGACGAGTTTCTCAGCTGATTGTTTATGGTAGGAAAGCAAGAAGTGACTACAACAGACAAGAGTGACATCACATGGTTGATAACATCAATTGGATCATCACCTCATTTGAAAACAGGAATAGTTAGACCGATGTCTAATTGGGAAAATTCAGATTGTTGATTGAATGTAGGAGAGTATTCACTTTGATGAATGGATGCTGGTGGAGAATAAACATTGTGCTGAACTGCGGTTTGATGATTGATTGGTGGATAAGTGATTGTTTGAGGTGTTGGTGACTGATTGATTGAGTATTATGGTGATGCATACTGTGAATATTGATATGGTGAAGCAAATTGTTGAGTTTGTGAATTCGGATAAGAGTGTTGATAAGATTGATAAGGAGACTGTGTCATTTGGTGAGATGCAACTAAAGCAAGAGGATTAGCATTGGGTTTATTTATCAATCGAACTTTATTTGCATGTCGTTCATGTTGTAGAAAGTGAGCATGAATCTGATCGATATTAGTAGTATGCAAGTCTTTGACCAATTTAACATCAGTGGCGAATTTACTCCATTCAACAGGTAAAGTGTTGAGAAACTTTGTATTGACTTGAAACTGCTCCAGTGGCATATTGTATATATTCCTATCATTGAGTAGTAACATGAATCTTAAGTAATACTCTTGCAATGACTCTCCTTTTTTGTATGTAAACTTATCAAATTCATCGTACAACTTGCACTCTCGTTCTTACTTTGTTAACGACGTTCCTTGCATGAGCATTTTGATTTTCTCCCATAGATCCTTGGCTACACGATGTTGACTAACAAGAGCATAAATTTTAGTTGGAAGGGCTTGTAGGATGATGTTGATTGCTTTGATGTCACAGTCAGCTTGAATGGTTTCTGCGGGAGTTAATTCAGTATAATCCTTTGGTTTGGTTATGCCATCCACTGTGACTGTTGGCCAAACAAGTGGACCTTTTTCAACAGAAGCAAGGATCATTCTACCATGAGGTCGATTCAACATATAAAGTTCCATTATGCTTTTCCATGAGTCATACAAGTTTTTTCAAGCATCGGTGGTTTGTTGTCTCCACCCGAGAGAAGTGACTTATCGGCAAGAGTCGTCATTGTTAAAGTGGTATAAAAAAGATTACTGATTGATCGATCGGTGGTAGAAAGTAATTATGTTTAATTAAGTTGTCTTTTTAAGTCTTGAAATAATTCTTTATACTACACGGGATTTTACAATTCTTGACAAAACCGGGAAAAACAAGTTAATGTTTCACGGGATTTTACAATTCTTGACAAAACCGGGAAAAACAAGTTAATGTTTCACGGGATTTTACAAGTCAAAGAAATAAACTGTATAATTAAAAAAATGAGTTGTTCGGTTTCAACTGCAGGAGTTGTTCGGTTTCAACTACAGGAGTTGTTCGGTTTGTACTACAGTGGAGTTGTTCGACTTCTACTACAGTGGAGTTGTTCGACTTCTACTACAATGGAGTTGTTCGACTTCTACTACAGTGGAGTTGTTCGACTTCTACTATAGTGGAGTTGTTCGACTTCTACTACAATGGAGTTGTTCAACTTCTACTACAATGGAGTTGTTCGACTTCTACTACTAGAGTTGTTCGACTTCTACTATAGTGGAGTTGTTCAACTTGCACTGCAGTGGAGTTGTTCGACTTGAGTTGTTCGACTTGAGTTGTTCGACTCGAGTTGTTCGACTTCCACTATTTAGAAACCCAAAATTTTAAAAACACAAAAAGACACTTTTTGATCGGTTTTTTGCAAAAAATCTTGTACAACTAGTGATACTAAACCTATAGGAACAAGAAAAATGAAAACTTTAAGGTTTTTAAGCCGAATAATTTAAAATTAAGATTTTGCTCTTTATATGATTTTCGAACACAAAATGTAACAAAAAATGATGTTTTTCTTTATTCTAAGCTTGTACACCTATATCATAAAGATACTAGATCAGATTTACCAAGGTAAATGATCTTTTAGTATACACTATTGCTTTGAAAATAAAGAAAAAATAATGGAAGGACGAAGTTTAGCAAAAGAACACACGAAACAAAAAAATAAACACAAAAACTAAGCACACCACTCCATGGCTCTTGATACCAATTGTAGAATACAAGTAATCTTTGATATATTATGCAAGAACTAGAGAAAAGTGAGTTGGATGGAATCTAGAGAGAGAAAGTATACATTGAAAATAGAATGTATTATGTGTGAATGAAATGAGAAGAATGAACCAACCAACACCCTCTCCACACTTTGGAGAGGGTATTTATACCCTAACTAGGCCGGCCATGGGCCTTGTAAGGCTTTCCATAGGCCTTGGGCCATGTTAGCTTAACAAACTATTCTTATGACTAACTACGGGCTTAGACTATTACATATTGGTAGTGACTGAGACTTTTCTTGTTTCTAACGTATTGTATCCCTACCCATTTTTATTTAGTTTTTATAAAGGGGCGTGGTGTAATAACCTACGGTGAAGGGATTCTGTGGAAATAAATGATGTGTGCGGCCGTATCCGTGAAAATGACGGTTTGATTTGAAAACTGTAGAAACATACACAGTGATTGCTTGCCCTATTTATACTATGTCCTCGACAGTTGTGCCTAATTGGATGTTTGACACGTGTCCTCCACTTACTTTTTTTGGATGGCTAAGATTAAAAGGCAGGTGAAACGGTTGTGGGCCCACACGTCCCATCATTCAGCTGTCTTCGCTGTTTCTTGATAAATGGGCCCTATTATTACGCTGCGAGGCTCAGGATATGGTTTCGAAGGTTGAGTGTTTCCAGGAAGGTTCGTGTTTGTAGTCTAGCAACCGTAACCACGGTCCCGACCACGGCCACAACTCCTAGACTGGGGGGACATGATGACGTATAGTATGGACCAGCCTGACTCACTCATACTATTATGGGATTGGTAGCCGATAATGGGCCTCTCGCCTACGCATCAGGGTCGCGGCTACCGGCATGATGTCTGTGACCGCGGTATCTTCACAAGTTATCGTTAAGAAAGGATAACCTAATTAAGTAAGAGTTATTCTTTACTTATTTAAATCAGTTAGGATAATTCCGAATCCCTACGATTTCGGCCGTGTCTTGGGCCGAAAGTTATGGAAACCCTAAGGATTATTTAGTCTATAAAAGGAACTCAATCATCATCAATACATGTATCTCTTGCAAACTAAAACCCTAATTACATTTGATTACTCCCAAAAACTATATACTTACTCTCACTCCGGAGTCCAATCGTGGGATCCGCTCCCACGATAAGATTAACGGTGTTTCATTCCTTGTGCAGGGTCCTTCAAATAAGTTCACTTGGTACAAGAACAAGGTGCTACACATCTGAATAGCTATCTATTCAGACTAAACGAGACCCGACCTAAATTTTGTATCAACAACAACCCAAGATAGTTAATATATGTTATAGCTCATCTACCCATTTTGCCAACCTTGAACGAAAGCAACACAAATGACTAACCGAAAGTAGAGTCAAACAATAGAATTCCCTATTAGACTTTCTATAAAAGTTTAGGAAGCAAATCTAACAAACAAATCATGTATTGCAAATGTACAGTAGGATCTGTTGGGGTCACACTGCAGAAGGAAAACATCTTGCATACACACTAGATATCTAAAAGCTAATTTACGACAACAAGTAGGTACTTCGACACAAAACTAGAAGCATCTCGTGTAACTACAAGTATCTCTTCTAACACTCTAAACATACAAGAAGTTCTGAGTGACAAGGTGAATCATTCAACAATGAAGGGGTTCATTAGTGTTATATGTCTTTATTTATCATTATTTAACACATTTTTTATTACAAAACTAGATAAAAAACATTATGGGTCAACACAACATGTTTCAAAACACAACCCATTTTGAAACAAACTCATTTTGACCCTTACCTATAGCCTACTATTTTTCCACCTTTAGTTCTAAGTAAGATTTCCAACATGGTTATTTCTTCATATTAACTCATTCTTTTGTAATTTGTCACAGATTCTAAATTTCATCACGAATATATGGATGTTTATAGCAGCAAAAATAACTGGTTTGTACATCTGTTAGAGGGCTGTTGTAGCAGCAACCGTGATGTTTTTGCTGATTCGCACCAGCGATGGAGGACACTGGAAGTCAAAGTCAAAAAGGCACAAGCCTACAGATGAAGACGATTTAGTAGTGCCTTGGTCATGCGAAGAAGTGGATCCATTCACACCTCGAATCCATAATTTCAAAAGTATGCGGAAAACACTAATGCCTAATAACGTGAAAATCTATGACGGAACTGGGGACCCAGAGGATCAGGTAAAAAAATTTCAAGCCGCAGCACAGGTGGAACGCTAGGCAATGCCTACTGGTGTCTTATATCGATCTACCTTAATAGTGACCCGAGAGAGTTAGATCGATGAGTCTCCCTCCCGAAAAGCATAACGAATCACTGACCACAAAGCACTTCTTAGCAATTTCATGCAGCCAAAGAAAGTACATAAAAGATCCATAGAAACCAAAATATCAAGCAGAAGATGAAGAACCATCGAGGATTTCATGGAGCTTTAAAGTTGAGACTGGCCATGAAGGGAGCCCCTGCGTGCATACAATCTCCCAATTCATGCGGGGTTAACAACCCTGAGTTGACAAAGCGCCTCAACGAACACATTTCAAAGACCATGGAAGAAATGATGACAGTCATTATTGCCTTCATACGAGGAGAAACCGTCGCCGATTCCAAAAAGAAAGGTCACGCACCGTGAAAACCACATGATCATCCCAAACGGCATGCTTTCGAGCGAAAATCTGATTTCCGAGGTCAGTCAAGGGAAGGATGGGGGTCTATAAGGTTTACCCCCATATCAGAACACCTAAAGAAATCCTCACGGCTGAGGCAAGAAAATTCAAACCACCACCACCCATGGTAACCCCGGTGGAGAAGAGAAGCAGCAACAAGTTTTGGGACTTCCACAATGATAAAGGACACAACACGGATGAATGTATGCAGTTAAAAAAGCAGATTGAAGAGTTGGTGCGAGCAGGAAAACTCTCGCATTTGATTAAAGAAACAAGTTCTTGGCAATCTATATGGTACAACTGTGGCATAGAACGACAAGGCAGAAAGTAACTCAAAGCTTTGCCCGTTTCAGCGAAATTACGTTCCCACCACTGACTACCAGCAAGGGGGCAGAAGGTCCGCTTATAATAGAAGCGGAAATTGGCGGACACATGATCCACCGCATGTATGTAGACGGGGGTTCCTCAACGGAAGTGCTCTACGAACACTTTCCAGCCACGGTAACCATTCTAAATAATTAATCAAATCGAATCGGACGAACAATAACATAAATTAGAACGTAATACGTCATTGTAATAAAATAAAATAACATTTATGGGGTGTTTGGTTCGCTGTAATTCATTGTAATTGTAATGTGAATTACATTTTAATCGTGTTTGGATGGCAGAGTGGAAAGAATTGTAATTCGGATTACATTACGATGAGTGTTTGGTTTGCGCTGTAATTGTAATTCAGTCACTCCAGTTATATCAAGTGAGGGAATCCAGATTAAATAGAAAGTTTGATGAAAAGTTTTGAATTAAGTTGTAATTCAGAATTTTTATACTTTAAAACATCAGTATTTATAAATTATTATTATTATTATTACTATTATATAAATATTAAAATAATAATAATAATTGTTATTATTATTATTATTATTATTACTATTATTTATTATTTTATTTTTAATTATTATTATTATTATTTATTTTTATTATTATTATGTGTTATTATTATTATTATTATTATTATTATTTTAAGAATTATTATTATTATTATTTTATTTAATATTATTATTATTTTATTATTTTAATTATTTTAATTATTAATATATTAATTTTTAAGTTTTAGTAAAAAAATTTGAATTACATTTTTTTTTTTGAACGGCAAATGGAATTTTATTAAAAAATGCTAGAAAGAAACTAGCAGACGATATACACGCAAAAACGATCCAACAAACAAAGAACAAAAAGGAACAGAAAAATACTAACGAAACGAACTCGCAAAACAACCAAGGCTATTAAAAAGAAGTATCCCACCAAGCGCCAACTGAATTAAACTCCCATGAACTAAACCGAACACCGCGAGGGCATCATACCAAAAAGCGATCTAACCGGCATCCTTTGTTTGCCGATAAGAGCATTATAAGAAAGAATAGCCATCTTTAAAACGTTGTCATGAAATAACTCCAAATCTGAAGATCGCTAGGAAATAAATCTTTCCACGAACGTAGTTGCGCGATAGAGAACAACCCGTGTATATTTCCATTGGAGGTCTCTATCGCTCCATCGTTTTATCAAATCCTAACTCGTCACTATTAGAGACCAATATAATCAATCCACCAGAACCAGACTCTGCACAATATTTAAATCATTACCCGAGGGTGTAGATGGAGCGCAGATGATGGAGTCTTTTTCAGGAACATAACTTGCGTAACAGTCCTCATTATCATCAGTGGTAACATTATCACAATCATCCTGAGATGAACTCCCAAGATCCTCACCATCATCATCGTTCCAAAATTCTATTCCAAGCAATCCTTAATACACCCATCATTATACAAGACCGAATCATCACGAATCTCGCCTTCTTCAAAGGAGTCCACAAGATCACTTTCCACCCCACGAACATCCTCCTCTCGCAAAACCCGACTAGAAGGCGACACCGAATCATTGTTAACATTCTTAGGGGAATCTGAATCACAACTATCGACATCCAAATGCTCCTTATTTTCCAAACTTTCATCCAAACTATGACCCTCTGCATCCTTCCTTAGAGGATTAGACTCGATTGACTCCACGATTCAATATTGGGCGCCCAATATGCAAACTCCAGAAGCAAAAAACGATAAGTCCGATTACGATATGAAACCATAAAGGACTCTAATCACACGATGTAATGGACTCTAGTAAGGACACAAACCTTCCCATGAGACATTGGTCCATCACTTACCATATCCGTAAACACGCTGCTTCCCCACCGACCACCCAACTTCTTATAAACCTCTGGAGCCCATGATGCCAATGGCAGACCCACCCGGTCCTAATCCAAAACATCTTTCATCTGGAATAAAAATCGTGAGAAACATCTTTGAACTCCAAAAATATCTCTTTTAACGCCTTTGAAGTCTTGACTCTTTCCACTTGATCCATAGAGTCGAATTCCAACCAAACCCAACGTCCCCCAACATATCTAAGACCAACATCATCGAATCCCTCAGAAGACATATGTTTTAGAAGCTCTGAAATGACACTTAAATCTTTAACTTTAGCAAGAATACTACGCTCCTTACCATCCAAATCAATACAATCGTCTACCGAGATAGACATCACCGCTTCATTACCCGCTTCCTTATATACCTTGTTTATATCCACACCCCCACAATTTCTGCTCCAGCATTACTTGTACCGTATTTGCCCGACATGTCCACTGATTTGTTGCCCAGGACCGCTTTAGCATACGAGTTAAAAGACTGAAAAACATTTTCGTTGATACTAACAGATTGAGAGTTCGAACCTACACTGGGTTTGCCGTCCCCAGAACGTTCCACAGGTCTATTATAAGTTCGACCATACTTCGCCACATCGGCAAATAAATGAAAACCACCCATCCATGCCGTTCTTAGATTGGAAACTAACTGATTGATATCATTAACGTTTATAAAACGACAAAACCAAAATCGATGACCCGATTTGTATCTCTTTGTAGCTATGAAAACATACACCACACCACCATTAGTTCCAAATATCCCAAAGATCTTGGACCGACGCATTCCATGGGATATTAGAAACAAAGATTGATGAAAACGACTTATGTTCCTCACGAAAATTAGGATGGGATTTGTTGGGAATACCTTTGTTACGTTGCTCTTGACGACAATTATTATCGAGATGATCGTTCCTTTTGCTTTCTGAATAATTATTAGATCGGTGACTTGTGCCAATTGCCATCGTTATTTAACAACAGAATAGCCAAGATCCGAAAATAGGATTGAAATGCTATCCTTGTGAATTTGTTTATTAATCTTCCTCCTTTCGATCTAACCGGAAACAAACTATTATCACCCTTTTTGTATCCTTCTTATGAATATAACAAACAGGCTAAAGAAGATCGATCAATTGAAGAGAATCTTTTGAAATCGCCATGGCCTCTCCACTTTTGAAATTCAAACAGTTTGACTGGTTTGAATTACATTACGTTGCGAGTCAGCCAAACACATTGTGAAAACTAGAAGGGGGGTTGAATAGTTTACAGGTTCGTTTTATGTTTTAAAAGTTTGCTTTCAAAATTCTTAGATTCGAGTTGTATGTTCAACCAATCAACAATATGAATCAATAATGTAAATATCTAAACTAAAGTTAAATGACAATCACAACAATATATAAAGAGATGAGAGAAGGAACAATCAAACCAAGACACCAAGATTTATAGTGGTTCGGCTACGAAGCTCTTCTTCGCCCTACTCTACTCCCCGAGTATCCTACTCGAGATTTCACTATGTCAACAAGCTCCCTTCAGGCGGAGAAAACCGTTTACACGTCGCTTAAGTTATTTTCCGACACTAAGCTAAATGTCGAGTCCTAATCTTAGCTATAACCAATCTACCACTTCATAACCACTATACACTTACAAGATCTACACTATCGGATATACACGCAATCCGAATCACACAATTACAAAATAATTACAATAGAGATTTGATATTTAGAAGAAGAGAGGAGAGATCACTAAATTACAATTCGTTTCTTGGAGAATACGAATATTATTCTCTTGCACTTGAATGAGAAAGGAGAGATGAGAAGAAGAGATTAGATCACTTGAAACAAGATCTAAGAATGTTAGTGATCAAGAGATTTAGAGAGAGAATGAAGGATTTTAGAGAGAGAAAGTTATCTGAAAATTTTGTGCTAAGAGTTGTGATTTTCCGTAAGGAATAAAGCAGTATTTATAGGCAGGAAAACCCAACGGTCATTGGGGGCAGTCCTGGCGGTCCTAGATATATCTGGGGACCGCTAGGCTTATAAGGGGGCCGCCTAGTAGACTATGCTCCTGTTTTTGTCTTTTGTGGGGAAAGTTATATATGTTATGAAACCTTCCATTTTAGGGGAAATTTTTGAATTTAAAATTTAAGTTTTTAATAAAACTTTTCTTTTAATTTAGAAAATATTTTGTATAATTATTTTTTTGAAATACTTTTGTAAAAATGTGATGGATAAGAGAAAAATATTTTCTTGATCACTAATCATGCTTAATGATTTGTTTGTTCATACCTTAAGTGATTACTAATCTTAGAAATGGAATTTTACGATTAATAATTTGTAAACGTTTAATTTTATCGTAAATATTTGTACATTTTGTTATTATCAAAACGTTGAGAGTTTGAAAAATATAAATTACGTTTTTAGACATTATTTGTATTAACAGAATTCACTGGATAAGGGATTGTCCGGGTCGGAAAGAAATTAATGCCTTGGTTGCTGAAATGGGTTCAATAACAGAAGAACCACCATAAGGGGAACTGTGATCGATTAGACGTGTTGGAATGCTAAGGGAAATACTGACTAAAGCTAAGACCAAGGATCAAGGTTTGCTTTTTACGGAGCTGATGGTGAATAACAAAAAGACGCTGGGACTCATCGACACTGGCGCCACCCATAACTTCTTAGACGTTAAAGAGGCCGAATGACTAGGGGTAAAATGCATTCTTGAGGAAGGAAGGATCAAGTCCGTAAACTCGGAACCAAAACAAATACTTGGGACAACTAAGGTAAAAGTTTGTATCGATAATTGGACTAATGAACTAACCTTTACAGTTATGCCGATAGATGAATACAGGTTGGTACTAGGCCTAGATTTCTTTGAAAAGGCCCGAGCTTTTCCTATGCCCGCCACCAAGACGTTGGTCATCCATGATAATGGAGTGTCCCAAGTCACAACCCTTACAAGGCGGAGTGAAATACAACCCATATTATCAGCAACCCAATTTAAAAAGGCCGCCAAAGAAAGAGAGTGCCTTTTGGAAACTGTAAGAAGTCCTTCGACGATGAAACACCAACACGCCCTAGACCACCGAGTCTATTTTATAAAAAGAAAGAATGGCGCGAAAAAGTTAATGAAACAAGATGTTGGAAACACGAAAAGTGTCGGTCACTTCCAAGTTGTAATAGTCTTAGCTCGTAGTTTATGTCTTAAGTAGATTAGTAAACTAGTCTGGCCCAAGACCCATGGAAAGCCCATTAGAACCCATGGGCCGGCCACTATAGGTACTATATAAGCCCCTCTCCTAGCCTTGGAGAGGGTTGGTTGTTCCATTTTTTCCATACTCCATCTTTATACAATTCATCCATTTTTCCATCCAATCTCTCTCTAACATCACAACCCACATCTCACTATTGTTCTTGGTTTGGATCATAAGATTACTAGAATTCTTCAATTGGTATCAGAGCCATGGAGTGGTGTGTTTAGTTTTTGTGTTCAAAAACCTTTACAAAGAACAAATTTTTTATTCAAAATTTTTTGGCTTAAAATCCTTAAAGTTTTCATTTTTATTGTTCATATAGGGTTAGTAACACTAGTTGTACAAGAATTTTTACTAAAAATCATTCAAAAATGTGTTTTTTTGAGTTTTGAAAATTTAAGTTTCGTAGTAGTTGGAACCGAACTAGTGAGTTTAGTTGGAACCGAACTAGAAGGACCGAACTAGCTAGGACCGAACTAGCTAGGACCGAACTAGCTGTGTTCATTAAGAACCGAACTAGTTAGAACCGAACTAGTGAGTTTAGTTGGAACCGAACTAGCTAGGACCGAACCAGTAACAACCGAACTAGCTAGGACCGAACTAGAGACAATCGAACTAGTTAGTCTCTTTGACAGCCGAACTAGTTAGAACTGAACTAGTGAGTTTAGTTGGAACCGAACTAGCTAGGACCGAACCAGTAACAACCGAACTAGCTAGGACCGAACCAGTAACAACCGAACTAGCTAGGACCGAACTAGAGACAATCGAACTAGTCAGTCTCATAGGACCGAACCAGTTAATTTGTCAACCGAACTAGTGAAACCAAATTAAATTTAAAC
>BQNB010096395.1:0-25636 GCA_026074375.1 Tanacetum coccineum
AATTTTGCAAGCATCACAGAAGTGTTGATCAAACTTAAGCTTAGGTAAGTTTCTAACTAATTCCTTAGATGCTAACGATTGAATGAGACGCATATTAGCGTGACCTAATCTCCTATGCCACAATGTGGAGTTTTCATCAATCGTTGCAAGATAAATTTTGTCTTTTGGCTTATTTCCTAATTTCATCACATATAAGCCTTTCTTCCTAATACCTCTACCTATAACCTTACCATCCTTAGGGATTTCACTATCATGTTCAGAAAAAGTTACTCTACACTTATTATCACATATTTTGCCTACACTTAGCAAGTTAAATCTTAAGTTATCTACATGTTCTACGTTATCTATTTTGAGAGAGTCATTCGAAATCGTACCTTTTCCAATGATGTTACCGCGAAGATTACTACCAAAAATGACATTACTTTCGTTGTATGCCTTGTAGCTTGAGAAGAGCTTTTGGTTACTCGTCATGTGTTTAGAGCATTCACTATCCTTTATCCACTCATCGGGTTCCAAGTCGACTCTAAGGCATATCTATTTATATAATACAATAAAGAAAACATTTGGTCCCCAATATCTCATGGGTCTAAAGTTGTTAGTGCTAAACATCCCTTGCATTTGATGCAATTGGTTGGGATGTGGAAATGGAAGACACATTTCCCATGGCATGTAACTTTGACGTTAGAAATTGTTCAAAGTTACAAGAAAACCATGAGGTTGGTTTTGTCGGCCAACGTTCCTTTTTGGTTGCGGTGTCTTAGGACAAGGATAATTATTATTGACTCTTCTAGGTGGTGGAGTTTTTGATCTAAAGTTTGGTTTTGAAAATCCAACTTTGGGTTTTAACGATGGCTTGTAAAATCGTTTAACTTCATTATCACTAGCAACTGGAACTTTAACTTTGTATACTGTTGGGATAAAGGTCTTCTTGATGTTGTTTGAATTACTGTTGCTCATGTTAATGTTAATGCTACTCAGCTGAATTTAGTGCTGCTCATGAACTTCAAAGAAAATATAATAAGTAGTTACTACTGCTGGTACAAAAGTTAATGCTGTTAGTAAAAGTTACTACTGCTAGTACAAAGACTGCTTGAAGTTAATGCTGCTGAAGAGTTACTACTGCTCAAGAAAATACCCTAAACCCAATTTATCTCCGAGGGGTTTTTGATTGCTTAACATTTCATTTAAGCAATGCGTGCTCTTTTCAAATTTAGTTAGTTTAAGAGCTTCTTCTTTGAGTTTTTCATTCTTAATTTTAAGTGATTGACAATTTGTACATTCGAGATCAACTCCCTTGTTTTTCTCTAATGTAGACAATTTTAATTTTAGTTCACTAAGTTCATTTTCTAAACTATTTCTAGTAACTTTTAGTTGTTTATTCTTAGTGATTATTTTTAAACTCATCTTGCAAAGTTTATCATATTCATTATCTAAAGTAAAATCGTCAATTGATGAATTTTCATCACTAAAGTAAGAGGAATCAGAACATACCTCATTTGATGCTTGAGCTACGAGACACGTCTCATCTTTAGCCTTCTCATCATCTTCTTCACCGCTATCACTCCAAGAACCTCCTACGAATGCTCTTTGGTTCTTGTCTTTCGGTGGTTTTGGACATTCTCTAATAAGATGATTTGGATCACCGCATCTAAAACATTTTTTTATCACTTTTTCCGTTCTTGTCATCTCGGCTTCTTTGGAACGTCTTTTTGTCGTTCCGTGGTTGTCTCACGAATCTACCTCTTCTCTTGAAGAACTTCTTGAAGTCTCTAACCGCCATGGCGTATTCTTCGTCTTCACTTCCGGAAGTCGAACACTCCTCATCACTAGATTCTTTCTTAGCCTTTAAAGCAAGAGATTTTCTTTCTCCCTTAGCTTTGACTATTTCAGAATCTTTCTTGATGATCATCTCATGAACTTTGAGATTCCCGATGAGTTCATCAAGTGACAGTGATGTTAAGTCTTTCGACTCTTCAATCGCCATGACCTTTGCTCTCCATTTAGGATGTAGAGCCCTAAGAAATTTCCTAACATAATTCTTACTAGAATAACCTTCATCAAGAGAATTTTAGACTAGTAATACAAGTATTAAACAATCAAAAGCACTATCTATAGATTCGTCTTTAGAAATGACGAATTGTTTATATTTTTGTACCAAAAGGTCAATCTAGTTATCTTTGACTTGTCTATTACCTTGATGGGTGATTAACAAAGTTTTTCAAATTTCTTTTGCCGTATTACACATGAATTTTTTTTATATTCTTTTCTTGACAAAGCATTGTGAATAACCATTTCGGCTTCGTTATTATTCCAATCACTCTTTTTAAAAGATCATCCACTTTGTGTTAGGATAAATTAGTGTTTTGTAGTGAAGTGACGAGACCCTTATCGAACTATCACGAGCCTTTGTAATATTAGACAATATTAAGTAAATAATTAGTAAGCTAACCGGGCCGGCTTATAGAAAGTCTAAGGAAAGCCCGTCTGGCCTATATCTTGTAACTATATAAACCCTCTCCACACATGAAGAGGGTGTTGGTTGAATGCATTTCTCACAATCTTGTGTGTGTTTTTGAGTGTATTCTCCCATCCACTCTCTCTCTAGCTTTCTCTCTTTAAGTTTTTATTTGTGTGAAATTTATATATCCTTCAATTGGTATCATTCACCATGGTTCTATCTTGGGTTTAGTGATTACTTTTGTGGTTAATTAGCTTATTTGGATTCCTTATCCTAGCATATTTCTAGCATTTTTTTTAACTCGTTATATTTTTTTTTAAACTTTTTCAACTGCTATCGTTGAAACGTTTAATTTTATAAACTTACATCTATGTTTTGGGCTTTACTATTGAAACTTTGATTTTGGGCTTATTTGGTTTTTATGCATAATCTTGGCTTTATGGTTTACATTTATGTGATGTTATTGGATCACCTGATGAACTTTTCCTTAACACAAATCCTTGACGTGTAAAAGTTGGTTTTTTCTTTGTTGTGTTTCAGAAGCTTATGTTTCGTTTAAAAACATCATTCTAAGAGCTTGTTGAGAGCTTAACAAACTCGGCTTATGTTTTAGCTTATTAATTTTTTATGCTTATTTCAAAACGAAAATAACAGAACCTTCATTAAAAATTGTTATAGCTTTTGGGTTCTTCATTTCGTGGGCTTACCAGCATCTTTCTCGAGCTTATTTTCCAGCTTATTACGGTAGAGCATGTTCTAGGTTATTGGAATATTCTCTTGTGGGTTTACGTTTTATGGAAAGTAACACAAATAATCACGGCTGAAACGAAGAGAAGAAATTGGTGCGCACAAGGTGTTTGATATTCTGTCACAACCGAACAACTTGCAAACCGAACAACTCACTTTGCTTGTGGAACCGAATAACTTACAACCAAACAACTCAACACCTTTGTAAACCGAACAACCATCTACTTGTGTGAACCGAACAACTCAACTCCTTTGTAAACCGAACAACCATCTCCTTGTGTGAACCGAACAACTCAACACCTTTGTAAACCGAACAACCATATCCTTTATAAACCGAACAACCATCTCCATGTGTAAACCGAACAACTCATGTCCTTGTGTGAACTAAACAACTTGACTCCTTTGTAAACCGAACAACCATCTCCTTGTGTGAACCGAACAACTCAACACCTTTGTAAACCGAACAACCATCTCCTTTGTAAACCGAACAACCATCTCCATGTGTAAACCAAACAACTCATGTCCTTGTGTGAACCGAACAACTTGTAACTTGTGTGAACCGAACAACTAGTAACTAGTGTGAACCGAACTACTCATTTCAAGTCACAAACCAATCTACCAATCGAATAGGAACAAATTCTACACGTTTTCTACTCGTTTTAAGCCATTTCGGTTTTTCGATTTCGTGTGACATTTAGTTACGGGACATATAACTACTACCATTAGAATCGTGATCCTCTTTCGATGTCGTGTATATTTCCGGTTATTTTCACCAACGATAAACGCTCTATTCCGCGAGATCAATTTACATTCGATTTTGTTACAAGTTTTAAAACGAAGAAGAAAAGGATTTAGGAGGGAAAACGTTTATTTTTATTAACTTATTTCAAAATTTACAAGATTGGTCCATGGACTTTTGAAACAATTAAAAAGGAGAGAAAAGTTTTTATTGTTTTTTATTAGTAATAAACTACAATTCGAAATTGGCAAAACCAGCCCTTGGATTTCAAGACAATTTGCCATTCGTCCTTTAGTTGTTTATTAAACCTCATTGATGAAAACTGTTATAACCACCGTTGGTCCTCAGAAGATATTATTCAGCATTTAGCACTCCAAAGTGACCGTTTTAACACAGTTCATCCCTACAACTTCATATTAACAACCTTAAGCACTTTTCCATTGGGATTTTTGACTACACCGTAGATACCCTTTATTTGAGTTTTAATCAACCGTTACTCATTTTAAGTCGAAAGTTTGTGCACCGTTCATTGTTTTCGCTCATTTTTTGCCAACAAAAGCTCAAATTCTACAATGACAACAACGATTTCTCATCAATTAATTATTGTTTCACGGTTTCTTCTTGATCTTGTAAAATCAGGCGAAAAAATTAATTCTTTTCTCGGTTTAAATCATAGATTTGTAAATTCCTGTGAACATTAATTGATCTCAAACCACAACAATAATCACTTAATCAACAAAAGGATCCACAAATTTAGATTTCACCATCAATTACTTCAAAATGTATAATCATGAATGAGTGATTACAATCCGCAATCATAAAATTCAAAGTGTTCCTCATCCATGTTTTCAATGTTTCATCCACAAGATTCTCAAGTGATGTATCCTCAACCATCAATAAGGCCATCCACAAACATATCCAAGTAATCTCACCTCAATTCATATCAGTTGATTCATCCACAATCAATCCAAGCATCTTAAGCACAAGCGTTTTTCTCTACAATCATCAGTAGATCCTATACAAGTTTTATTCAAGCTTGTTTGTACCATACCTTTTATCCAACTGATGATCCCACTTGAATGCATAAACAAAGTTTTGACATATCATGAGTACCATACTTTGCTTTAAGTTACCATCTTAACAATCAACTAGAGAACTTCGTCAAATCCATATGCACCAAGTTGCTTATGCCAGAACGACAGACATCTAAGTTGTGTGGACAATACATACAAAGAGTAATGATGTGAAATGGCACTGAAGTTATCCCACTCTAAGATGGTACAACATGCTGAATGCTTTAAGCAAAAGATGTTACTAGTACAACTTCAAGAAGCAGGGATTCAGTTGAGCAAAGACCAACTTGCAATTTTGCCAGATATAGGAGAAAGAATTAATTTTGGCCTAGGTCTATTTCATAGTGACAACTAATGCACTCTTCCAAGCAGATGGAGTTGAGGTATATGATTCAGATTGTGATGACGTACCTAATTCACAACCAAGTTTCATGGCCAATATCTCAAGTTATGGTTCTAATGTTCTCGCTGAGGTACACAATCCTAATAATATGGATAAACATATGATAAATCAAGGTGTGCAGGCGATTCCATCTTCTGAACAGTTAAGTGTTGTGAATCATTCAGAAACTGAGATAACCACTGATAGCAATATCATTCCTTATTTTCAGTATGTGACTGAGTCACAACAGACAGCTGTTCAGAATTCTAACTCGTCTACACAACAAGATGTACTGATATTATCTGTGATTAAACAACTAAAAAGCCAAGTAATTAATTGCACCAAGATTAATCTGGACAATAAAAGTGTCAATGATTCTTTAACTGCTGAGCTTGAAAGATATAAAGAACAAGTTAAAGTTTTGAAAATTTATGCCCACTAAAATGATCCACCTTAAGTTTAACTTCATTTTAACCCATTCCGACTAATATGTAATTTTAATGAAAATTATTCATTTTGAACCATTATAAAGATTAAGACATTTAGATGCGAACGAAAGTGAGAGACTAACTTATTAGTTGTAATTTCAGTTTTAGTTAATATATTTTACGCCTAATTATTCTCCATAACGCTAATTGACCATTATAAGAATTTCACCGAGTTTGACTTTATATATATATATTTTTCTTAAATTCGACCCGTCCAAAACGACCTGCTAAATCACATTTTTACGACTCGGACTCTAAAGCAATTTGATGTAAACGACGTTTAGGACAACTTTTTAGTTTTAGCCGAGACCCGAAACCCGAAACCCAACAAAAAATGACCAAAATACTCCTGCAAGTTTTTGCAGAAACTTATTATAAAAACGCATATTTGTGTTTGAGTTTTTGACCCGTCATAAGGCGTTTTTAAACTTAGATCGCTTTATGAAAATGTAAAACGACATTTTAAACAACTTTTTAGTTTTACCCGAGACCTAAAACTTGACAGAAATGGACGAAAACCCCCTTATATCAGATCTGATGTCATTTAAATAAAAATAAAAAAAGCAGATTTTGCTCTAGCTTTTAGACCCGTCATTACACATTTTTAGACTTGGTTATTCTTGCCGGGAAGTAAAACGGCCTTCTGAACAACTTTCTTGTTTTGGCCGAAGGCCGAAACGGACTCGAAAGTGATGAAAATACCCTTTAAAAAATCTGACAGCAACTATTATTTTCCCGAAAAGCTGGATTTTTAGTAAAAATTTTCCTAACTTTAATTGGTAGTAAAAACTTTATTTTTAGGAGTTAGTGGTCGAATTTTATATCGAAACGACCGCAAGAACGAACCCTATCATAATCAAAAGCCCAAAATCAGATTAAAAACATTTATGACGCACGAATATGGCTGTCTGATTTCAGCATTAATTCGCCTAACCTGAAACCTTACCAAACACCAATTTTACTTCACCACAACTTCATAATAACCTCTAACTAGCCCAACACCATTCACTAATCATCTCAAACTATTAATTCAACGTCAATAACACATCATGCATCATCACACATGGATTCTAAGTAATAGATTATACTAATGCATAATATATAAAAATTAATATCACAAGAGGGTTATGAAAATACTTACTAACACTAAGGAATCAAAGAAAATAGAAGACACACAAACTCTCTTGTGTTTGCCCTTATTGCCGAAACCACACAACACCTTTTTACCAAAACCTTAACTTTTTAGCAATCAAAATCTTGCATAATCACTTGCAATTAAACCTTTATTACACCAATTCTATCCAAAATCAAAGAAATCCTTCAAAACTAAAAATCTTCAAAATCAAGAACTTTGAAAAAGATCATGCATGGTTGATTTATAAGGAAAAGAATGATGGGGGTTTATATAGGAGTAATGTAGGAGTTTTTTAAGATTGATTGGAGAAATTTTTGGCAATGGTGGTGTTGGTGTTGGTTCTGCTCGTCGACCACAGAGAGGAGGAAAAAGGAAGATATATTTTTTTATTATGAGTGTGTGTGTGTTTGTCTTGTGGTTTAGTAGTAGTAATAAGGTAATAAGAGGGTGTTTGGTTTGTTATTTTGTAGAAGCAAATAAAAAAAGGGGTGTTTGCTTTGGGCTTCATGTTTCATATATTATTATTATATATATTTATATTTTTATTATTTTTTTATTATTTTTTTTTGCAACACATTATTTTGATATAAAACATTTATTTAAAATGTTAAAGTGTTAAAGTACTATTTTGACTCGGTTTCGGCAAAACGCGGGAAAAATCATAAAATACTAAAATAAAAATAAATTGACTTCGGGAGCGATAATATGAAAAATAAAAATAAAACACTTAACAGATAAATATCCAAAGCATGATTCGCAAATAACTAAAAATGACGATTTTCACCAAGTCGACTAACAAGTAAAACACAAAAATTTTATTCAAAGCAAAAATAGAAACGGAGTCAAGATTTAATATTGACCGTAAAATACGAGATGTTACAACTCAGACTACTAAAAAAACCTTTAGTGCCTCTACAAGTGTAAAAAGTTATACCAATGCTAGTGGATCAATCCCTAGAAGTACTAAAAAGAACACTAGGATCCTGCAAACATCCAGTAGCAACCAAAAATATCAAAGAGTAGAAGCCCACACTAAGAATGTTAAGTCTAGTTTGGATAAAGGAAATAGTATGTCTAAATCTGTGTGCTCTACATGCAAAAAATGCTTATTTGATGCAAATCATGATCTGTGTGTGGTTAATTATTTGTTTGATGTGAATGTGTATACTAGAGCGAAGTCTGTTAAGAGCATTAAAAAGAAAGAATGGAAACCTACTGGTAAAATGTTTAAAAATGTTGGTTATAAATGGGTACCCACAGGAAGGACTTTCACTCTAGTTGGAAATAAGTGTCCTTTAACTAGATTCACTTCCACTAAAATAGTGCCTCCTAGGAAACCTGTTAAATCAACTGTAATGAAGAACATAAAACCAAGTAGTGCATCTCAATGGAGACCTAGAAAAACAAAACATGTGTGTTCGAGTAGTGAACATAGGATTGTAGAAGCTAGGACTACTAACCACTTGGAACCCAACAAAAATAGGGGATCCAATGTTTCTATTTCTCCATGCTCTTCTAGTGTCTAATGCAGGTCATATAAATCGTACCTTGGTACTTGGATCCGGGCTGTTCTAAACATCTAATCAAAGACAGATATGGCTTTTGAACAAAGCAATTCAAAACCTGGGCTTCAATATCAAATGATGTTTGAACATTGCAGTTTAAGCCTCGGTCCTCATTGTCAATTGACGTTTGAACACAGTAGTTCAAGCCTCAGTCCTCATTGTCAAATGACGTTTGAACACAACAGTTCGAGCCTCGGTCCTCATTGTCAAATGACGTTTGAACACATCAGTTCAAGCCTCGGTCCTCATTGTCAAATGATGTATGTTCACATCGGTTTAGGCCTCGATCCTCAACATCAATGACTTCTAAGTACTTTCGCTTGAAACTCGGTTTTTTTTAAAGTGTATGCTTCAGTGCGCTTTATCTTTAAAAGAAGAGAAATCTTCTTGGTTACGAGCAGTCTTATCAACAACTTCAATAACTTCTCCTGCTCGTTCAGACAACAAGTGGATCAATGTACACTAGCTTGTATTTTAATTTACTTGTTCATCAAAAATGGCAACAACATATGCAATTTTCGAAGGGGAGAAAAGTGAATAAAATGAGCTCAATACGGTTTAACTCAGATAAGATCTTTTCAATATAAGTGTGCTCCCGTCCTCAAATAGTCATATGGTCAATGACTTATGAACAACACGGTTCAGGACTCGGACTTCATCAGTTCACTCTTGGATACATCAGTTAAGGACTCATGCAAAACCCAACTTCTTCAACACCTTATGTTTTACCATCCAAGAAAGACTATGAGATCTTGTTTCAACTATTGATTGATGAGTACTTTAATCATCTACCACGTGCTGTTTCTCTAGGTCTAGTATATGTTGCTGCTCTAATAGTTGTTGATCCACCCGGTTTACCTTCCTCAAACTACCATTGATCAAGATGTACCATCTGCTAGTACTTCACCAACAAATTAGGAAATTCAATCTTAAGTCATTCATTAACGTGTTGAAGAACAAATTCATGGTAATCAAAATGCATAATTTAATAATGCACCCCTCCTTCATAATCTTTTTTCTAACCTGAGTTCTGAAGAAACAACTTTACAAGGGGTCATTTCATTAAATTTGTATCATCTTAACCAATCGTTTTATACTCTCACTAAGTTGATAAAGAATCACCTATTGGAGAATGGTATTGACGATCCTTCTCGATCGGTTTTGACAAGAAGTCAACTAGAAGAACATGTCATTTGGTGCTACTTTGACGCAAATGACAATCCGATTCCATTCGGTGGGAAACGGTCTGGTTGAGACATACTATCTCAAAGAAAGAATAATTGTGGTAATTCTTCATGTATCCTATGTAAGTAATTAAATCTAAAAACACAAAAAGATTTTTCATTTTATAAAATTTTATAAAAACAAAATATAAAAATATGTTTTCATGACATGTCTTCTGTAATCGATAATATTTACGACTTTAAAAATGTCATTTAACAATGACACAGAGTTGTAAATAAAGTTCGAGCAGAAGTTGTAAAGTGTTTTCAAAACATGTCATGTGTCTTACAATTATTTCAGATTGTAACCCGCTTTTCATTTTAAAAGAAAGTATATCGACAAAAAGATAACTTTTCCTCACAATGGGAAATTAATTTTTCTCGAGAATGAATTACTTCATATTCATACAAAGGCTTGTGAAAAATTTGCTATACAGGCCGTGCTTGCTTAAAATAAGTGTACATGTCAGTGCATTTATTTGTCAAAATAAGAGAAATCTTATTTTTAGGAAGAACCATAAACATAATCAATGTTCTCAAAAATTTGAAAAAAAAAGTTTCAAAAGATAATTTTTGTCACTCAAACAACGACTACAACTCTTTAAATAGAAAACGGGTCATTGTTTGAGGGGAAGAAAAAGTACTAATAAATAATCTTTTAAAACAATTTTTCAAATCAAGTCACAGAAATTATACGAGAATAAGTTTTAACTTAACGGATAATAATTTGAGGGGGAGCTAATTTAGTTTAGCTCCAAGGGCTTAAGTTTTCATAAGTTAATAACTTTAGGTGGTTAAGTATAATCTCAAGGATTATGACTTAGGATTAAAACTACATACGATCAAATTTTGCCAACACCATAAGTTCTAAAAGGCTTAGGATTGTTTGGAAATAATTACATAGTTTTAGGAATCCAAAAAAGGAAGATATGTTTTTTATTACACCAATAGTTCCCCAACCTGTTAATCACTAAATTTAATCTCGAAGAAGTAGTAAAATTTGATAAAAGAGGTTCACATAGATATGATGATTCCTTTAGATAGTCAGTTTTTCTGCAGAAAGAAGTGTGTTCATTCGGGACTTAGTTGTCTCTAGTGTTATCATTTTGGCTACTTAAATGGAATAATTGTCGACATTCAGGACTTAGCTGACTTTGACATTACAATTTACATCATTCTATTCTGAAGAACTCTTTGTATCTACTCATTAAATGATTTCGGGTTTGAGGGGAAACTACAAAAGCTTTTATAAGGAGAAAGATGCGACTGACCAAAGATTGCTGCTTCAGAAAGAGTGACAATGTCTATCGCTCTTGGTTTTGTAAGTTCCAGGTCATGTATCATAAATCATCTTGTATACATGTAGTGCAACTTCATAAATATATAGTCTTCGAGAATAATTTTTCAAGAATTTTTCAATAAATTCAAAATATTTCAAAATTGTGTACTCAACACTATATCAGGTCCTCAATAATTGAGGGGGAGATTAAGAAAATGTTCCAACAAAATCATTCTATAAGAATCTTCTCCTGTGTGTTTTCAAATCTCAAATATCCATTTTATTCCATTGTGTTTAAAAACATCATATGGTATGCTATTTTTAAGGGGGAGAAAAATGGACTAAAATGTAATATATGTGATCATATTTGACTCAAGTGCAACTCATCCCTCAAATATATATTACAAGTACCTTGATTGTGTTTTTCCAAAATGGTTTTAAAGGCAGTGAGAACAATACCAAAGACCGACCACGTACTTTATTTTATCGAAGTTATAAGGTGGTTAAGTATAGGTATTCATTCCCATGATCCAGCCAGAACTAGAGGGATCTACTCAGGGATATTCCATTAGATAGAATAGAAGTCTTTAGGTATGATACAAAAGGAGTAAAAGTGAGAAAGGGAAAAATGCAGACTAAGACAGAGCTAACACTGAACAAACCCAACAAGGTGTTAGTGATGAAGTCTTGGTAAGCATTAAAGGGGTTAAAGAATGAAAAAGGAATGTAAGGATAAAGGGTGTAAAGAAAGAAGCCATCCATACACTTAGGCAGAAATCGAGTCAGTACATATACTATCAGAAACACTAAGCTGTTGTCTGGTATTGAAGATAGTCATCATAGACCCAGTGATGCAATGCATAACCCTCCCTAGCCACTGAAGGTCTCTCAAAATAATCTTGTTTCATTTCTCATGCAGATAAACGCATTTCCGTCGACTTTCTCACTCCGAGTTAGTTGATATTAAAAAGGTGACAATCAGCTCTAGCCTTCGATTACTAAAACCAAAAATGTTCTTATTGAGTGTAGAACCAAAAGAGAATCAATATAAATTACATAGGACACAATTCCAAAATACACATGTTGTTTCATACATTGTGAACACATGTGGGATACTAAGAGTCCTACGCATTATCCTTGTGATATTGCCAGAACATCAGAGTGATACCTCACAGTATTCACACTGACGATTGAAATCCTACCAGTGCTAACATCAAACAAGCACTGCGGCCAGTGACTTGTGCGATTCTATATGAATCAAATTTGTGACAACTGAATATCAATATTAGTTCAGTATATGAATTAACGGATGAATTTAAAAAGACAAAACTGTTTGAGGCGTTAGAAAACTCTTTACTTATTAACACGTCAACTAATTTTCTTAAATCAATTTTCAAGCTTATGTCCATGGGCAGTCTCACAAGGGTATCTGGACATAGGAAAGCTGAACATGAATTGACAACTCAATTGGAAAGATAGTAACTTACCGATTCAATCTTACCGTATTGTTTGCTTTGAGACGATCTGGTAACGAGAACGGCTAGTGCAACTATGAAACCCTGTCAAGGAGATTCTTTTGAATTCTACCTAATCACAAGAAGTATTTATATTGATTAACGGGGAACCATGGTAATTGCAACCCTATTCGACGAAGTGATAAAGACACTTATGTCTATATCTGTGCTTATTACTAATCTAAAATTGCAGGTTTCCTGATGGTAGCAGTATCTAGTCCATGACGAGTGCAGAGGAATATCACCGCTACATTCTTATACTCAAATAAGTAAAGTTTTAAGTATTCAAGAAAGCTCAAGTTACAAAGTCTTTCGCTACTTTGATAATCATCATTTTCCTTGAAGACATCAAGTTGTCATGTCAAAGTCTATTCAAGGAGATTGTTAGCAAGCTTTCAAGATTATTCCAAGAATGAGCATGTTGGTCTAAAGTCATAAGAACACAAGAAGGCAAAGTTAAAATTACAAGATAATCGAATGATGATGCAAGATTTATGATCTCAAGAAGTTCAAAATCGAGTAATAAAGGCTCAAGATCACAAGACCATCAAGCATGAAGGAACAAGCTAAAACATAATGATCAAAGACCACTACATAACGATGCAAGACAAAAGATCAGCTATTAAACAAAAAAAGACTCAAGATCAAGACAAGAAGCTTCAACGATTAATGATCAAGGTCACAAGGAGAGATCTCTATGATCACCCCTTAGGGGGAGATTGTTAGGAATTCAGAAAGTATTGATAATTTATGAGATCTAAATGATCATCCCATAGGAGGAGATTGTTAGGAATTTAGTTTTTGGTGAAGTGCCGATCATTATCAATCTCACGAGCCTTTGTAATAGTTAGTTTATAATATGTAATAATTAGTAAGCTAACTGGGCTGACTTATAGAAAGTCTAAGGAAAGCCCGACCTATATCATGTAAGTATCATTAACCCTATCCATCTCATGGATAGGGGTTGGTTGAATGTCATTTCTCTCATAAATTCATGTGTGTGTATTTGGTGTATTCTCCTCCCACTTCTCTCTTAGCTTTCTCTCTCCTAGTTTCTATATTTGTGAAAACCATTTCTTTTAGTTAGCCTCTACAGTCAACTTTAACCTTCGAATAACTTCGACTATGAGGGGGGAATCTCTCACTAAATGTATGGCATCTCTCACATAATGCTCCACCTTTCATACCTAATATCCTGCAACCATCCAATGGTACTATATCTACTTATGTTAACCCCTACTCTCAACCAAATATGGGAGTAACCTATGGAGAGCCCTTAAGTTACCCTTCCTATGCTCAATGTAGTAACTCCTCCTTTAGGGAACCTCCACTTATCACCCTTGTGGGGGATATGCCCCGCAGGCTCCTACGAGCAATCATGTTCTTGTACATAATGGGTTCATATACCCTTTAACTGCTCCCTCTAACAACTAACCCTTTTATGCGTAACCCTTCAATCCAATACCAAATGTACCCGTGTATCCAAACCATGGCCCAACAGGCCTGTTCACAGACTCCCTACAGGAGCGTTGTGTGACTTCCATTCACACTCACTAGACCGGATTATCCTTTTACGCAAGATGGACTAAAGATGCCTTCTCATGTGGGTTCCTATGATTGAAAGGGATACCCCAATAACTATTTGCACCTCTACAAAGGTGCTATTCATATGCAGTAGTGGGCAATGCCCGTGGCTTGTTACATGTTCACCTATACTCTCAAAGAATCTGCCTAAATATGGCGGAATGGTAAAAAAGCATGTAGCATTCTCAATTACAAAGATTTAAAGGTGAATTTCTGGTCACACTTTAGCCAATAGAAAAAGTTTACGAAAACACAATGTTAGCCTTAATTATATTCCAGACCACACAACAAATGTTATCGTCTAAGAAAACGTCAAACTAGGTCTTGTAATTGAAAATAGGGCTAGCGTCGGGTTCAACGGGCTTGGTTTGTAATCTAATATTGTCCGTGTTTCGGGCTCAAAGCCCAAGATATGTCAAGCCCGGCCCATGTAGAAAGCCCATTCTCCTACTACTTGGCATTGGGTATAAAAGGACCCTCTCCACACATGGAGAGGGTGTTGGTTACCATTTGCATAGTTATGTGCAGTGTGTAATCTTCCACCTCTTTATTATCTCTCTAATAAATCTCACCAACTTTTTTTTCTATCTTTCTAGCCTTTTAGCTTATTGGTATAGCTTATGTTGTGAAATGGGTTAAAGTTTTGTGATAACATTTGGTATCACTCGCCACGTGTGGGTTTAGTGTTTTTGATGTGGTAACTTATTGTGAGCTTATTGGTTCGGCTTATTTATTACCCTAACCAATCATTTGGTTTCTTATTTTCCTTTCTTTTTTCTTCTTTTGTTTAGACGCATAATTTTTTTACTCATTTAACGTCACAACTTTAGTATTTCATTTTTTTCATATAACCATTCAAGGTTAGTTTTCGAGTCCCAAAGTCTTAAAAGTTTGGTGTTTACTGTTCATTTTTTCACAATGGGGCTTTATAACAAAGTAGTTTGAACGCGTAAATTTGACTATTCTATAGTCTAGTTCTACATAACAAATTTGCATGTGGGTTAAACAGTAATAAACAAAAGGACGCTTTTTGTTCATAGTTTTCATTACAAAACATCAAAGTAACTTTTCGCCATCTATGTCTAAGGCTTATTTCTTTCTTGTGGTCACGTTTTAATGGAAAGAAACAAGTTCAAACTTGCCTGAAACGAGAGTCAAAGAAAGGTGCCAACAAGGTGTTTGATATTTTGTGTGAACCGAACTAGTTATTCATCCTCAAGAGCCGAACGAGTTAGAACCAAGAACAACCGATCTAGTTCACTCTTCAACGACCGAACGAGTAAAATTCAAAGACCACCGATCGAGTGTACTCTTTGAATGAACCGAACGAGTGTATTTCTTAAGAGCCAAACGAGTGTCATTTTAAAAGAACCGAACGAGTAGAAAAACAAAGACCACCGAACGAGTCTCAAATCATCAACAACCGAACGAGTGTCATTTTATAAAGAGCCGAACGAGTACCTTGCTTTGATAACCGGACGAGTTCTCGACGAGAGTGAGCCGAACGAGTGTAAATTTGAATGAGTCGAACGAGTGACATTTTATAAGAGCCGAACGAGTATAAAAATAAAAGGGCCGAATGAGTCTATACTCGTTTAATTGTTTTCGGTTTTCGGTTTCGAGTGTCGTTCATCTACAGGACTTAAGACGTATACCGTTGCGCTCGTGACATCGTTTCGATCAACGTGGTATATTTAGTTTTTGCCGACGATAACCGAACGAGTTTAAAAGATAAAAAATCACAATCGTTGAAAACTTATAAACTTTCAAACGTAGAAGATAAGAAAATGGAGGGAATCAGAAACATTAATTAACAAGTATTGAAAAATGGCACATGCAGTCCCTAAGTTTCAAGTGATTTTCTTCATTAACCCTTCTTTGATTAATAACACCTCTTTGTTGAAACTAACTTGCACCGTTAGTCCTTATTTCATATAATTCAATCGTTAGTCCTCAAAAGTCAATCGTTTGTGCATCGCTCATCGTTTTAAGTTTATTTTTCGCCAACAAAAGCTCACGTACTTCAATTTCAACAACGATTTCAACATCTAATTAATTATTGTTTCACGGTTTCTTCTTGATTTTGTAAAATCCCGTGAAAGATTCCATTTTTTTCTCGGTTTAAATCCAAGACTTGTAAAATCCCGTGAACATTAATTGATTTCAATCCACAACAACAATCACTTTACCTACTTAAGATCTGATATCCATTCACAACATCACAATGTCAAATACCAATACCAATTTGCAAACACAAACATCAAGTGTTCTTCAGAATGACACAGTTTCTTCGTGTTTAATTTCTAACATTCAAGAGAAGACACAACTTTCAAGAAGTAGATGCATGCACAGTCTTAAAGAAATCAAGTCTCTATTTAAGTTTCTCTCAGAAACTTTACAAGACTATGGCACGATGCCTATCTTCAAGAGAACGTTCTCTCAAGACTTGGATTTACTAGAACAACATCTTACTAAAGATATACTTTCTAGGACTGATTGCACAACTACTTTGACTAATCTTAGAACAAAGTTTGAAAATGCTTTCAATTCAGAATTCAAAGAGCGTATGAGGAAATATACATGATACAATGCTCAATCCTTCAATGATGCAATGATCTGTAGCATAGATTCCATTCGGAAATACATGCTTGAGATAATTCTTCATCAACAACGGACTCTACATTTGTTGAAACAAAAGACGTTGATGCAGACACAAAAAGATCATTCAAATCAAACCCAAGCATTGAATTCTGATTCATTGAAAGTTGATTTAGTTGTCAAACAAAACTCTTGTTCTGAGAAAGAAGACAGTAATTCAGAGACTGCATCCAACAAATCAGCAAAGGAATGCAGCTTGAATTCTGAACCACAAGATGTTCATGCAATCAAATACAAGATGTCAAAAGCAAAAGAAAGATGCATGGCATATTTTCGATCTCTTCATTCACACCTTCAAGTTCTTTCAAAAGATGACTTAAAAGGCACTCGCATCGAACATGGATTCAAACGGGCATTCATGTCACTCTTTGGTCAAGATGTTGATACTTTCACAAGAACAATGCTCCTCAACGTAGCTCAACTACAAAAGCAACTTGACAAAGATGAATTTCAAGAAGATGGATCCATGACAGCCTTTTGGGTGGTAAACAACCAGTTCCAAAAGTTCATCGATTCAAAGTTTACATTGGATTATGATAGTCAAATGACAGACACGTACTTTGTTGAATACACTGGAATCGAGGTTCAACATTTCAGAGATACACTACTCCAACACCTGGGAAATGTTAAGAAGTCCGTTGCTGAAAGAACACGTCATCAAAGACAGTATGAAAGAAGGGTGAATAAAAGACAGATGCAGACGCAAGAGAGTAAGATTGATACGGGTAAAGCATTGGATGCTAATTTGGTTGACACAGAAAGCATTAGGACAGACTCAACAGTGCAAGATGACAGCAGCAGGTCAGGGAATGATACAGATGCTGATGATGCAGATATCAGACCCATTTATGATGAAGAGCCAATGGCTGAGGTACAATTGACTGCTGAATGCAATATCTTTGCTATAGGACAACAGCATACTGAGCAACCTGAAATCATTGTTGAAGGTAGGGTTGACCAGTATCCTGAAACATGTCAAGTTAAAAGTCTTATGCTTGA
This sequence comes from Tanacetum coccineum, assembly GCA_026074375.1. Classification (NCBI taxonomy): domain Eukaryota; kingdom Viridiplantae; phylum Streptophyta; class Magnoliopsida; order Asterales; family Asteraceae; genus Tanacetum; species Tanacetum coccineum. The sequence goes on from BQNB010096395.1 coordinate 17,845, forward strand.
TTCATCACCTGATAACCAGACAACTGAATACTCAAAACAATCACTCGAGTCTGAAAATATTTTGCTCAAAGAGACAGTTGCCCAATTTCAAAAAGATTTTTCAAGAATGGAAGCACATTGCATTGCTCTCGAACTTAAATATCAAAATCAATCTTTAAAATCAGGGCAACATGGTCAAATTTTGAAGGAAACAAATAAACAGCCAAGATTGAAAAGGAAATTGATGTACTAGAAACCAAGGAACATCGAATTAGAACATATGTGGCTACTTATGTAAGGAAAATGAGACTTTGAAAAAGCATTACAAAGATTTGTATGATTCTATTAAAATAACTAGATCTAAGACTACAGAACAGACAACATCTTTGCTTGCTAATAATGCTGAATTAAAGCCAATTCACGAAAAGTTTTTGCAATTGCGCTTTTAAAAAATGACTTAAGGAAGTTAAAAGGAAATAGTGTAGATACTAAGTTTGATAAAACATCAGTCTTGGGGAAACCGGTTTTACCATCACTAAGAAACCAATCAGTTGTTAGACAACCGAATGCGTTTAAATCTAAAAGGGCTCAAATGTCAAAACAACGGTTTGCCTCCCAAGTTGATGTGAATAAGATTTTGTCAAAACCAGTCACTCAACATTATTTGCCTAAGAAAACAGAATCTGCCTTTGCAAAACCTGATCACATGATTGCATCTAGCTCATCTAGGAATAGTTCTAAGAACATGCCAAGATTTAGTTCAAATGACATGGTTCATAATCACTATCTAGATGAAGCTAGGAAAAAGATACAAGAAAGAGATAGGAACTCAAAAACTAGTGTGATGCCTTCTGCTAGATTTCAAAGCACTGCTGATGGTAGCAAACCAAAACCTAGGAGCAACAATCAAACATCTAGGAGTTTGCCTGTATCTAAGAGTACTCGCGTTACGATAACGGCTGTGCCCAAAGCAGATCACTCTAAGAGTTCTAGTTCTTTCTCAGATTCTAAACAATTTGTTTGTTCTACATGTCATAAGTGTGTCTTTAATGCAAATCATGATGCTTGTATAACAAAACTCCTGAAGGAAGTAAATTCACGTGCTAATATTCAATCCCATAAGACCAGAAACAGTAACAAACCCGTAGATCAAAAGAGTCATACTCAGAAACCTGGTAGGCAGATCTTTACCGGACATAGGTTTTCTCCTAATAAGACTTCCGCTGTGTATGAGAAAACATCTCCTAGATCTGATCTTAGGTGGAAACCCACGGGTAGAATTTTCAAATCTGTTGGTCTTAGGTGGATTCCTACAGGAAAGTTATTCGACTCTTGCACAAGCAAGGTTGACAGTGAACCCCCACATGGTTCAAATGTAGATATCCCTAATATTCATGAATGCAAACAAACTCTGGATGTAAGTGCAGGTACATCAATCAATGTTCAGAAGGAACAAAGTCTTGATTTAAGTGCAGGTACCTTATGTAATGTCAACAAGGAAAATCTCAGAGTATGGCTGCTGAAAAAGCTGATATCTCAGAAACCATTGTCAAAGTGGATTCACAGATGATGATACAGAAAAATGACGTCTGTTCACAACAGTTCAGGCCTCAAACCTCAATGTCAAATGACGTTTGAACACATCAGTTCAAGCCTCGATCCTAAATGTCAAAGATGACGTCTGTTCACAACAGTTCAGGCCTCGATCCTCAATGTCAAATGATGTTTGAACAAAACGGTTCAAGCCTCGCACCACAGTGTCAACAGAAGTTCATCAAGCAGCTGAGACAGTAACAACATCAAAAGAGCTGGATTTGCTATTCGGTCCTTTGTTCGACGAATATTTCAACGAAGAAAATCAAGTTGTTTAAAGTCTTCCGCTGTCACTACTACTGATGCATCAAATAAACGTCAACAACAACCTGATTCAACTTCATCCACTTCCACTCTAGCTACAACTGTCACTGCTAATGGAAACTTCGATTTGTAAATATTTTTATTATCTCTTTATTTTTTATTTATAAAAAATTTTGAAAAAGAAAATACAAAAATATAAAACCAACAAAAAGAAAATAGAAAAATATAAAACCTAGAAAAACAAAATATAAAATCAGAAAATTTTCAAAAATACCAAAAAGAATCTTCTCGACATGTCTCTTGGAATCGATAACATTTACGTACCTAGAAATGTTGATTAACATCGACACAGGCGTGTAAATGAAGTTCGAGCGAGAGTTTCAAATGCTTTCAAAACATGTCATTTCTAAATTTTTCTCAATGACTTATGTACATTTCAGTGCATAACTCGGTCTCGAATGTAATAGGGAAGTGTACGCTTCAGTGCAATTACTCCCATGATCCAGCCAGAACCGAAGGGATCTACCCATGGACATTCCATTAGATAGAATAGAAGTCCTTAGGTATGATACAAATGGAGTAAAAGTGAGAAAGGGAAAAATGCAGACTAAGACAGAATTAACACTAGAACAAACCCAACAAAGTGTTAGTGATGAAGTCTTGTTTAGCATTGAAGGGGTTGAACAATGAAAAAGAAATGTAAGGATAAAGGATGTAAAGAAAGAAGCCCTCCATACACTTAGGCAGAAACCGAGTCGCTACATATACTATCAGAAACACTAAGCTGTTGTCTGGTATTGAAGATAGTCATCATGGACCTAGTGATGCAATGCACAACCCTCCCTAGCCACTAAAGGTCTCTTAAAATACTCTTGTTTCATTTCTCATAGAGATAAACGCATTTCTATCGACTTTCTCACTCCGAGTTAGTTGATATTAAAAAGGTGGCAATCAGCTCTAGCCTTCGATTACTAAAACCAACAATGTTCTTATTAAGTGTAGAACCAAAAGAGATCAATATAAATCACATAGGACACAATTCCAAAATACACATGTTCTTTCATACATTATGAACACATTTGAAATACTAAGAGTCCTACGCATTATCCTTGTGATATTGCCAGAACATCAGAGTGATACCTCACAGTATTTACAGTGACGGTGGAAATTCTACCAGTGCCAACATCAAACAAGCACTGCGGCAGGTGACTTGTGCGATTCTATATGAATCAAACTTGTGACAACTGAATATCAATATTGGTTCAGTATATGAATTGATGGATGAATTTGAAAAGATAAAACTGTTTGGCGTGTTAGAAAACTCTTTACTTATTAACACGTCAACTGATTATCTTAAATCACTTTTCAATTTTATGTCCATGGGCAGCCTCACAAGGGTATCTGGACATAGGATAGCTGAACATGAATTAATGACTTAATCGGGAAGATAGTAACTTACCCATTCACTCTTACCGTGTTGTCTGCTTTAAGACGCTCCAGTAATGAGAACAGCTAGTGCAGCTGCGAAACCCTGTTAAGGAGATTCTTTTGAATTCTACCTGATCACAAGAAGTATTTATACTGATTAACAGGGAACCGTGGTAATTACAACCCTATTCGACAAAGTGACAAAGACACTTACGTCCATATATGTGCTTATTACTAACTTAAAATTGTAGGTTTCCCGGTGGTAGCAGTATCTAGTCCATGACGAGTCGAATTCACAGCCACATGCTCATACTCAAAGAAGTAAAGTTTCAAGTATTCAAGAAAGCTCAAGTTACAAAGTCTTCCGCTACTCTGATAATCAACATTTTCCTTGAAGACATCAAGTTGTCAAGTCAAATTCTATTCAAGGAGATTGTTAGCAAGCTTTTAAGATTATACCAAGAATGAGCATGTTGGTCCAAAGTCACAAGAACACAAGAAGGTAAAGTATTACAAGATAATCAAATGATGATGCAAGATTTATGATCTCAAAAAGTTCAAAATCAAGTAATAAAGGCTCAAGATTACAAGACCATCAAGCATGAAGGAACAAGCTCAAGCATAATAACCACAGACCACTACATAAAGATGCAAGACAAAAGATCAACTATTACACAAAAAAGACTCAAGATCAAGACAAGAAGCTTTAATGATTAATGATCAAGGTCATAAGGAGAGATCTCTATGATCACCCCTTCGAGGGAGATTGTTAGGAATTCAGAAAGTGTTGATCATTTATGAGATCTCAACGATCACCCCTTGGGGGGAGAATGTTAGGAATTCAGTTTTTGGTAAAGTGACGATCATTATCGATCTCACGAGCCTTTGTAATAGTTAGTCTATAATATGTAATAATTAGTAAGCTAACCGGGTTGGCTTATAGAAAGTCTAAGGAAAGCCCAGCCTGGTCCATATCTTATAAGTATATTAACCCTCTCCACACATGGATAGGGTGTTGGTTGAATGCATTTCTCTCATATTCATGTATGTATTTTTAGTGTATTCTCCCATCCACTTCTCTCTCTAGTTCTATATTTGTGTGAAATCCATTTCCTTCAGTCAGCCTCTACAGTCAACTTTGACCTTCGTATAACCTTTGACTAATTGAGGGGGGGAATCTCCCTCCTAATGGTATGCATCTCTCACATAATGTTCCATCTTTCATACCTAATATCCTGCAACCATCCAATAGCATTATATCTACTTATGTTAACCCCTACTCTCAACCAAATATGGGAGTAACCTATGGAGAGCCCTTAAGTTACCCTTCTCATGCTCAATGAAGTAACTCCTCCTTCAGTGGAACCTCTGCTTATCACCCTTGTGGGGGATATGCCCCATAGGCTCCTACGAGCAAACTTGTTCCTGCACATAATGAGTTCATATACCCTTTAACTGCTCCCTCCAACAACTATCCCTTTTATGTGTAACCCTTCAATCCAATACCAAATGTACCTGTGTATCCAAACCATGGCCCTACAGGCCTGTTCATAGACTCTACTAGTTGTGTAACTCTATTTTTTCACTAGACCGAGGATTATCCTCTACCAGATGGACTAAATATGCCTTCTTATGTGGGTTCCTATGATGGAAAGGGATACCCTGACAACTATTTGCACCTCTACGAAGGTGATATTCGTATGAAGTAGTGGGCAATGCTTGTGGCCTGTCACATGTTCACCTATACTCTCAAATAATCCGCCTAAATATGGTGGAATGGTCAAAAACCATGTAGCATTCTCAATTACAAAGATTTAAAGGCAAATTTCTGGTCACACTTTAGCCAACAGAAAAGGTTTACGAAAACACAACTAGCGGTGCATAATATCAAGAAGAGAGAAGGAGAAAGTACTAGAGCTTTTGTTACTCGGTATACAGATGATACTCTATAGATTTTGGGTTTACGCAAAGAGCAACACATTTTTGGATTTGTTCATGGACTGAAGACAAAAAGCCTTGTGAAGTTCCTCTCCACAGACCTCCCAACTACTTATAAGGGTCTGATAGAGAAGACTTACACTTGGATTGAAGCGAAAGAGGTTACCACCAATGGAGCTCCAAATGATCACCGAGAGAGCTTCGACCGATTCAAGAAAAATTCCTTTTTAGACAACAATAAAGGGAGTAAAAACAAAGACAGGTTCTCTCCATACCGTGGGTCTAACCACGGACTACTCTCCAATCTATCCAAGAGCCCAAGGGAAATTCTGGAAACAGAGAAGGTAGCAAAAACCCTCGAGTAGCCTCCCCGCATAGTCAAAAGCAGATGATCACACGATATATCCAAGTATTGCTATTTCCACGAAGACCATGGGCATGATACTAATCAATACATGGAGCTGAGACACCAGATCAAAGAAGTCATGAAATAAGGGCAACTTGCGTACTTTGTGAAGGGAATAAAGAAAGGAAAGGAAACGATTTCAAATACCCAACTGGGTGAGTAGAAGAAGAGAGACAAAGATACAGTGCCAGCAGAAGCCCCTATCCTCATGATAAATAGGGAAGACCGTAGCTCAAAAAAGAAAGTCATTGTAAGAGTCTGTTAGCGAAATTGGGGAAATCACATTTCCTCCTATTTCTGGCATCAACAATTCCTCTAATCCAGTCATCATAAAGGCCCAAATATCCAGAAGACAAGTAAACCAGGTATACATGGATAGTGGCAGCTTATGCAAACTCATCTATGAGCATTGTTTCCTAAAATTGAAGCCTTCTATTAGATCACTTAGATTGGACTCAAAAGTTCCACTCGTTTGCTTCTCAAGAGAACACTCCTAGCCTCTTAGAGAAGTCCCCTTGGAAATCACAATAGGCGGCAACCCTTTCACAAGAACGGAGGTCCTAAACTTTGTAATCGTAAGGTCTAACTCTCCACATAACCTGCTACTCAGAAAAACTGCCATGCAAAGGATGGGTATCATAGTGTCTATAATCCACGGGGCCATAAAATTCCACACTCCTAGTGGAATCAACACTGTATTTTCAACATGTAGCGGAGGAAAGATAGAAGAAGCTTAAAGAAACTCTCCCGGAGATAGAGAATGGAGTCCTCAGCTATGTAGACACAGAAGAAAGGATTGTTGTTAATGACAAGTACCCAAAACAAACGATTGTTATCGGAAGACAACTACAAACCATCTTTAAGAAGAAGTTACGGGATCTCCTAATATCAAATGATGACGTCTTCGCATGGACTTACAAGGATATGACGAGAATTTAGAGAATTCTAAAAACGGTCAAGGAGATACAGAGCCTTAACGAGAAATTGGCGGCTTTAAGCCGGTTTCTTTAGAAACGTGTAGACAAGGCCCTCTCCTTTTTCAAAATACTGAAGAACTACACGAACAAAAAGATAGTTCAGTGGACAGTAGATGCAGAAGAGGCCTTCCAAAAAATAAAGGAGCTCATAAAGACATTACCAACGCTTACGGCCCCAATCAAAGGTGAGGCCTTGGTAATGTATCTCGTAGCGTCAATGGAAAACATAAGCGCCATCTTACTAGCAAAAAGAGGAAAAAGGTAAGTTCCTATTTACTTCGTGAGCAGGACACTACAAGAGGCAGAATTAGACTACCCGAAACTGGAAAAACTCATACTAGCCCCTCGTATATGCTGCAAGAAGGCTTCAAAGGTACTTTCAAGCTCACCTTATTCAAATATTAATCGATAAATCCATAAAACAAATCCTCTCAAAGGCTGAGAAGTCAGTACGGATAGCTAAATGGGCGATCGAGCTAGGGGAACATGACATCGAATTCAGAGGACGTAACTTTGTCAAAGGACAGATACTAGCTGGTTTTCTAGCTTAAACATCCTCAGTGGAAAAAGAAGAAACGGAGGCTGAGAAAACAACAGACGAAGAATCAGAGCCAGAAAATATGTGAAAGCTATACACATATGTAGCTTCAAGCTCTAATGGCTCCGGAGCAGGTTTGATGCTAGTCAGTGCAGAAGGAAAACAGTATACTTACGCTATTATATTTGAATTCGAAACCACCAACAATGAGGCAAAATATGAAGCGTTATTAGCTGGTCTACGAATAGCAGTGGATATGAAAGTCCAAGACCTATCTATCTTCGTAGACTCCTAATTAGTAGCCAACCAAGTCAAAGGACTATTTAAAGCAAGACAGCCAGTAATCAAGCAATACCTAGACAAAACAAAAGAAGTTCTCAAAATCTTCAACAGTTATTCCATAGAGCACGTTCAGCGAGATCAGAACAAAAAAGTAGATGCTTTAAGCAAACTGGCTTCGATGACCTTATCACGACTATCCAAAGAAGTTTTGGTGGAAGTCCTGCATGAAAAATTGATTGTGCGAAGAGAAGTAGCAGACATCATAAAGAAGAAGGCAAAAACTAGATGCTAACAATCCAAGAGTACTTACTGTAACACCCCCAAATTGGGTCGCAGCGGAATAAGGGTCCGGGGCGTGTTACTTCATAGATCAATAACACAAGATGT
>BQNB010096396.1:0-23943 GCA_026074375.1 Tanacetum coccineum
AGTTAAAGCTTATTGGGCTTTAAGGCCCAATAAAGATCCATTATACTTTTTATGTATCCAACATACGTTTTAAGCTCAAATTCAATGCCCAATAGCATAGATTAAGTTCAAATCATTAAGTAAATAAGTAACTCGGACCACAATAAACCCTAGTTAAGCCACGGCTCACCAAGGCTTATTGGGCCGTGAGCCCATATGCTCAAAATGTGAATATTAGGCTTAAAAAAATAAGCTAATAGGCTACGTATCGCGTTTGGTTATCACCATAAGCTATAATATTAGTCCACAAATTACGACATCCTAGGGTAATAACCAAAAATACCATTCTTGTATATTCCCCTTGATGTCGTGAGCTATTAAGCTCAAAATAAGCTATTCGAACCAACAAATAAGCCAAAATAAGCTATATACAAAACAAGCTACATAGTAAATATATGTTTTTCAACCATCACGACCACAGTATCAAAACTAACAAAACCTTATATTTTTCCTTTTTATTTCGAATACCAAACGCACCCTAGACATTCATTTGTAAACTTTTCACTTTTGATTTTTAACGACCAGGCCGTACAACTAACATCTATGCATCACTAGCAACCCAAAAGTACAAGTTACAAATAAATTTGAAAGACTTACAAAAATGGTCTTCAAAATAAATTTCGACTCGAACCGGACAACCCAAATGTTGATTAAATGCTAACCCGTGTACTAGAATCAACCCGAAAGTACCCAAACTCTCATGTTTTTTTTATCAAATTTAAAAATTAAGTGAGTTCGGACGAACCAGAGAGAGAAAAAGAAACAAGTGTGTGTGTTTTATTTTGAAAACAAATGATGGAATGTGTGTTATGGAAGGATACAAAACTATATAAGCCAAAACTAGTACCTCCTTAGGACCAAGTAGCTAAAAATAAGCCACCCTTGTCCCCTCCTTGTCTCGAACCGGTTAGGGTATCCTAAGGGGGTTCGGGGATTTCTTTTCATGTCGGGATCACTTAAAAACTCGTAAAACTCAACCATAAATTATTTTCCAAAGTTACCTAGCATTTTTATTCACTTTAAAAATACTTTTCCAATAACTTAGAGTATTTACTTGACATATTTCCATATTAAATCTCTCAAAAACTCATTTGGACATTAACGGACGTGTCAGGACTCGTTTTTTGGCATTTCTCAAAAATTCACGGGTCAACCACCCGGAACTTACATAACACAATAATAACCTCTAAAAAGATTATTATACACCATAAATCATCGAATTTACTCAATTCTCATAAAATCACCATCGTCTACATGGTACAATATTCTAAATGACTGACAAACATCAAATAGTCGAAGGACTAAATTAGAACATTTAAAATACTAAAAGGGCAGGGGTTACATTCCCCCCTCCCCTTAAAAGAATTCCCCCCTGAAATTTAACTACTATCAGCACTAAACAGATGTGGATACTTAGGCTTCATCCGATCTTTACGTTCCCACGTGAATTCAGGTCCACGTTTCGAATTCCATCAAACCTTGACGATGGAAATTCTACACCGCTTCAACTTCTTGAACTCTCTTTCCAATATTTCCACAGGCTCTTCTACAAAATTCAACCTAGAATCTACTTGGATCTCATCCAAGGGCACTTGCAGTGCTGGATTAGCCAAACACTTCTTAAGGTTCGACACGTGAAACGTGTCATGAACACCTTCTAACTCCTCAAGCAAATCCAATATGTAGGCCACTGGGCCTACCTTCTCAGTGATCTCAAAAGGTCCAATAAACCTAGGTGCTAGTTTCCCCTTCTTTCCGAAGCGTACCACACCTTTCCAAGGCGACACTTTGAGAAAGACATAGTCACCTACGCTAAACTCTAGAGGCTTCCTCCTCTTATCAACATAACTTTTCTGACGATCACGCGCAACCTTAAGTCTATCCTTAATCTGCTAAATCTTCTCAGTGGTTTCTTGCTCTAACTTAGGTCCTATCAACTGACCTTCCCCAACCTCCGCCCACATAATTGGCGAACACTTTCTACCATACAATGCCTCAAACGGCGCACACCTCACACTAGAATGATAACTATTGTTATACCAAAACTCAACTAATTGAAGATGAACATCCCAACTTCCCTCGAAGTCTAGGACGTACGCTCTAAGCATGTATTCCAAAGTCTGAATAATACGCTCACTCTGACCATCGGTCTGAGGGTGATAAGCCGTACTCATGTCTAAACGGGTTCCTAATGCCTCTTGCATTGACTGCCAAAACCTCAACGTGAACCGACTATCACGATCAGATATGATCGAGATCGGCATACCATTCCTAGCAACAATCTCATTCAAGTATAGCCTAGCTAACCTCTCTATCTTATAATCCTTACGCAGAGGTAGAAAATGAGCAGACTTAGTCAATCGGTCTACAATGACCCAGATTGTATCATGCCCACTACTAGTCCTTGGAAACTTAGTCATAAAATCCATGGCTATTCCTTCCCATTTACATTCGAGAATCTCAGGTTGCTGTAGCAAGCCAAATGGCCTCTGATGTTCAGTCTTAACCTTTAAACAAGTCAAACACTTACTCACATACACAGCTATGTCCTTCTTCATACCTGGCCACCAATACCTATCTCTAAGGTCATAATACATCTTATCAGCTCCTGGATGTACATAGTACTTCAACTTGTGGGCCTTGTCCATTATATGGGTTCTCACATCACCCTTCAAAGGGACCCATATTCGATCCAGGTAATACAACGCTCCATTATTCCTAAGTTTAATCATCTCATCTATACCTCTTTGCAATCCTACAGACTCATCATACGCCTCTTTCTGAGCCGCTAGTATCCTATCCTTGATACTCGACTGAAGGGTCATATTCATGGCTTGAACTCTCTTAGGTTTCATTCTCTCCTTTCTAATTAGGGAATCAGCCACCACATTCGCCTTACCAGGATGGTAGCGAATTTCACAGTCATAATCACTAAACAACTCTATCTAGCGACGTTGTCGCATATTTAACTCTTTCTAGCTAAAGATATGCTGGAGACTCTTATGATCCGTATATATGACACTCTTTGTCCCATACAAATAATGTCTCCAAATCTTAAGGGCAAACACAACCGCACCTAGTTCCAGATCATGAGTGGTGTAATTCTTCTCATGAATTTTCAATTGCCTAAATACATAAGCTATCACCTTACCTCTTTGCATCAACACACAACCTAATCCTAGGCCAGACGTATCATAATACACCAATCCTTCGGTCTATCGGGGAGAGCTAGAACATGTGCATTACATAACTTATCCTTCAAAGTTTGAAACGCATTCTCCTGCTCCTTACCTCAATCAAAGGTTTTACTTTTCTAAGTCAAGACAGTAAGCGGCTTAGCTATCTTAGAAAAGTCCTCAATGAACCTACGGTAATATCCAGCCAATCCTAAGAACGAACGAACCTCAGATGAAGTTCTAGGGGCTTTCCAATTCTTGACAGCTTCAATCTTACTAGAGTCTACATGAATCCCATTACCATTTATCACATGCCCAAGAAACTGTACTTCTCTTAGCCAGAATTCATACTTAGAAAACTTAGCATACAGTTTCTCTTTCTTGAGAAATTCTAAGACAAATCCTAGGTGCATCTCATGCTCTTCCTGGGTCTTAGAGTAGATTAAGATATCGTATATAAACACTATCACAGACTTATCAAGATAAGGCCTACAAACTCTGTTCATTAAATCTATGAATACCGCTGGTGCATTAGTCAGACTAAAGGGCATTACTGTGAACTCAAAATGTCCATAACGAGTTCTAAACGCGGTCTTTGGAATGTCATCCTCATGTACCCTCAGCTGATGGTATCCGGACCTAAGATCTATCTTTGAGAAAAACTGCGACCCTTGCAGTTGGTCAAATAAGTCGTCTATCCTAGGGAGTGGATAATGATTCTTAATGGTCAACTTATTCAACTCTCTATAATCAATACACATCCTAAAGGATCCATCTTTTTTCTTAACGAACAGTATTGGCACTCCCCAAGGCGATGAGATTGGTCGAATAAAACCTTTGTCTTGGAGTTCCTTGAGTTGTCCCAACAATTCCTCCAATTTAGAAGGTTCCAAACGATAGGGAGACTTTGCAACCAGCGTTGCTCCAGGGATTAACTCGATTTGAAACTTGATTTCCCAAACTGGCGGCAATCCAAATAGGTCATCCGGGAATACTTCAGGAAAATCTGTCACTACTACTATCTCTTCTTGTTTCTTCTCATTAGACTTAGCACTCATTAACTGCCTCATCTTTTCTTTTGGTTTCTCTCCTAAAACCTTAAGCACCTTTCCATCTAGTAGTGATATCCTCACTACTTTTTCATGACAAATTATCTCAGCCTTATGGTCATAAAACCAATCCATTCCTATGATTACATCAATAATCATGCTTCCAAAGGGTATCAAGTTAATGTCAAATACGTGACCTTCTATTTCTAGTTTGTACCCCTTAATAACCTTATCAATCTCTACTAGCTGCCCGCTAGCTATCTCAATCTCATAACTAAAACCTAAATCACTAGGCTCTATGTCTAATAGAGGTATAAAAGTAGTGGAAACAAAACTATAGTCGACTCCAGAGTCAAACAAGGTAGTGGCATAATGATCGTTTAGAGTAAACGTACCCGTCACGATGTTCAGGTCCTGGCGAGCCTCCTCTACTCCCAACATGAATGCCCTACCTCTTGCCTGATTCCCTTAGTTCCTACGACCCTGACCCCCATTAACAACAACGACTTGGTTCTGATGGTTTTCTCCTAGTCTCTGAGCCTGATTCATCCTAGGACAAGCTGACTTGATATGATCGGTACTACCACACTCGTAAACAGGTTCTAGCAACTGGGTTTCTAGCATTGATGGGGTTCACACTCCTAGGCACCACTCTACAATCTCTAGAAAAATGTCCTAAGCGCTTACAGTTAAAACAACTGCGACAAGGTGTATCAGGTGAATGGTGATAGCTACAGGTGGTACACTTGGGTTCCGTACCCATGTAACCTCCCCTAACAGGGTTTGCGGTTGTAGCAAAAGTATTTCCAGTCCTAGTCCTTTTGTTATCGTCTCTCACATTCCTATCCTTACTAGGTTCTCCTCCATTTCCTCTCTTCTCAGGGTTCTTTTTTATTGATCCATTCCTAAGGGCTTCATCAATCAATGTGCCAGCTATCTACACAGCCTTTTGGATGGTCTTTGGCTCCGTTGCTGCCACCATTTCTCGAATTTATGAAGCAAGGCCTTACACATACCTTTCAATCCTCTTACCTTTCGGGGTCACTAAGTGAGGTACTAACCTAGCCAACTCATGAAACCTATTAGTATACGCAGCATGGCCAGCCTCGACCATGACGTGATTCCACAACTCAGTTTCCAACTTTTGCATCTCATTACTAGGGTAAAATTCCTCTCTAGTCAAAATCTTAAAGTCTTCCCAAGACATACCTATAGTGGCTTCTCGACCTCATGTGTAGATTTGAGAGTTCAACCATGTGAGAGCCTTACCAACAAATGAACCAACAATGTACTTTACCTTCTGACTATCCTTACACCCACTCATATCCTGAACTGACTCCATCTTCTTAATCTAACGGGTGTACACTATAGCACCTCCCTTACCATCGTACTCCTTAGGGTTACAAGCTAAGAACTCCTTATAGGTAAAACCCCTACTAACATCACCCCGGATGTTGTCATTGATGACATTGCCATTTTGATTCCTACTATTTCCTTGACCTCTACCTTGGTCACCTACTTGGGCTACAATAGCGGGGAGTAAATTCTGCAACTGTTGTGCAATGATGGTGGAGAAGTTGGGGACTCTGTCAAAACCATCATTTACCTCACTACCCTGACCACCTACTTGGGCACCCTAACCATCAATCCTACCATCACCCTGATCACCTGAACAACCTCTAGTCCTACCATCACCTCTACCGGCTCGTCCACCCGTTCCCCCTCCTCGTGATATGGCAGCAGGCCGACTAGCACTTCGAGTCATCATCGTTGGCGGCATTATCTACACAAGGGAGAACATGGGCAACGTTAGGTAGGCGGGACGGTCAATACGCATAGGATAGCTTAATATACTATACCACAAATCATGCGGTCTTAAGGTGTCAACACCGATTTGTATGGACGATAATACTAAATATGCGTGAGTCGTGATATGTTTATAATTATGTTGGCCACTGTATTTATACCTGTATCCCTTCCCTGTTGTACTTAGTATTAGGCTCACACATTTCAATGAATGACTTAACTAATACTATATACCATATAACCACATAAGCAAATATAAGCGGAACACTACGCACATAGATCTTATGACACAACTATATGCAGGTTCCTAGGTTATAGTCTAGGCCAAACCACCTAGTTCTCTATAACCTTGGCTCTGATTACCATTCCGTCACACCCCGTCATAGGCGAAAACACGGAAGTGCAATGTAATGATCAATCACAACACAAGATACAAAATAGAGAAAACTAAAATGCATAAATGAAAGGTGTCATGATGACCATCAACCTCAATACAACCTTAAGTGATGTCCCAAATTAAGAACACAACACATAGTCACCAATTATTACAACTTAAGCCCACACAAGGGTCCATAAAACCTTATCTCGATCCTCAAGAAAACTGAATCTAAAACGTACATTAATGCAAAACTTTTCAAACAAGATTCCTATAGGATTCTCTAAAGTCTTCTACAAGCACCATACTCTAACGATCATTAACATCACCTGAAAATGATACTTAAAACGTCAACAATAATGTTGGTGAGCTCATAGGTTTTGACTCAAAACCCAGTCGCTATGCCAATATCTCATACGGTTGGACAATTGTGCTATATGACAGTGAATATATGCAAACAAAACCATGACTTAGCATCCTCGCTAATCATGTACCAAGACCTAGCATCCTCGCTAGTCTTATCACCAACACGTATCAATGCTCTTAGGGTCGCAACCCCGATGACATACCACACCTAAAGCCTACCAACTAGAGCAAATTAGGGTGAAGAACTACATCCCTTGCCATGCCAAACACAGTACATGCAAGTAAGATCACATTACACATATTCACATAACAGTCATAAGCACATAAATTGTCCCAAAAATAAAACCACGTTTTGCACTGTTCAGAAAAACAGTTCAAAACACATTTGAGTATCATTTCCCCCCAACGGAAAAACAGTAAAAAGTGAGGCTACGAGAACTCACCTCAAGCAACAGTTCTCCATAGAAATCTCAATACAAGCAAATGCTACAACGTCCGCACATGACCTAGTCCAGTTAATGTCCGATTTTAAATCATTCATTTCCAAATAGTTTTCCCGGTTTCGATGCATAGAGGTTAGATGCGTTGTATGGTTATCTTAAACGTTTTAGTGGTGTGATGGTTGACGACATAACTCCAAATTACCATATCAAACCCATACCTGAGTACAATATACTTATACTTATACTATTTAGCAAAATAGATAAGTAATATAAGTATATATTTATAATATATAATCATAAATATACTTCGATAAGTCCATTCGGTACACTTAGTTACCAAAAATATATTATCTATATTATACGAAATGAAACGATTATGTTTTCTAATCATTTTGGAAAAGTTTCGAGGAAAATTATATTTTTCGTCTTTTAGTCGACTCATTAAAATAATAAAATAATAATATTTTATTACTAAAATAAAATTTACGTTTTAAGTAAAATTATAAGTATAGACTTTTTACGAAATTTCGGCATGACCCGTACGTTTATATGACATTTCCCAAGGTTTTTAAACCTCATTTTTAAACATTTTCCAACATTTCGACACTTTCCGACTAATTTCCAAAAATCACATATTGCACAACGTTTACCAAAAATTCTTTCTCAAAATGACTTCCAATATAACTTCACAAGTACATTTTACTTTCCAAAAGCTCGTCAAAACTCCCAAAATGACTAGTTAACGCTTATTGGGGTTTAAGGCCCAATAAGGATCCATTATACTTTTTATGTATCCAACATACGTTTTAAGCCCAAATACAAGGCCCAATAGCATATATAAGTTCAAATCAATAAGTAAATAAGTAACCCGGACCACAATAAACCCTAGTTAAGCCACGGCTCACCAAGGCTTATTGGGCCGTGAGCATATTCAAAATGTGAATATTAGGCTTAAAAAAAAGCTAATAGGCTATGTATCGCGTTTGGTTATCACCATAAGCTATAATATTAGTCCACAAAATATGACATACTAGGGTAATAACAAAAAATACCCTTCTTGTATATTCCCCTTGATGCCGTGAGCTATTAAGCTCAAAATAAGCTATTCGAACCAACAAATAAGCCAAAATAAGCTATATACAAAACAAGCTACATAGCAAATATATGTTTTTCAACCATCACGACCACAATATCAAAACTAACAAAACCTTATATTTTTCCTTTTAATTCTGAATCCCAAATGCACCCTAGACATTCATTTGTAAACTTTTCGCTTTCGATTTTTAACGATCGGGTCGTACAACTAACATCTATGCATCACTAGCAACCCAAAAGTACAAGTTAAAAATAAATTTGAAAGACTTACAAAAATGGTCTTCAAAATAAATTTCGACGCGAACCAGATAACCCAAACGTTGTTTAAATGCTAACCCGTGTACAAGAATCAACCCGGAAGTACCCAAACTCTCATGTTTTTGATCAAATTTGAAAATTGAAGTTTGTATGTGTGTTTGTGAGTTCGGACGAACTAAAGAGAGAAAAAGAAACAAGTGCGTGTGTGTTTTATTTTGAAAACAAATGATGGAATATGTGTTATGGAAGGATACAAAACTATATAAGCCAAAACTATTACCTCCGTGAGACCAAGTAGCTAAAAACAAGCCACCCTTATCCCCTCCTTGTCTCGAACCGTTTAGGGTATCCTAAGGGGGTCCGAGGACTTCTTTTCATATCGGGATCACTTAAAAACTCGTAAAACTCAACCGTAAATTATTTCCCACAATTACCTAGCATTTTTATTCACTTTAAAAATACTTTTCCAATAACTTAGAGTATTTACTTGACATATTTCCATATTAGATCTCCCAAAAACTCATTTGGACATTAACGGATGTGTCGGGACTCGTTTTTTGGCATTTCTCATAAATTCACAGGTCAACTACCAAAACTTACATAACACAATAATAACCTCTAAAAAGATTATTATACACCATAAACCATCGAATTTCCTCAATTCTCATAAAATCACCACCGTCTACACGGTACAATATTCTAAATGACTAACAAACATCAAATAGTCGAAGGACTAAATTTAAACATTCAAAATACGAAAAGGGCAGGGGTTACATCAGTGTTATAGGACCTTTTCTCATCAAAACACCACAATTTGTGATTTTTGAACTTGCTCTTCTGATCAACATTTTATCACAGTATTTGTCATACTGTAACTTGGCTTTGTAGTACTCAGACACTACATCAGGACCAAGAAGATCAACCAGTTCTTCTTTTCTTACTTCCACTTTATGTTTGGCTGCTTCAGCTTTGGCATATTCTTCAATTCTCTTTTGTGCCTTGATTTGTTCTTCAGTAAGATGGACATGATCCCCACATTTAGTGAGAAAATCAAACTCCTTCAATTTCTACTTCTTTGAGGAATCAACCATGGAACCAGTCAAATGAATTGTATCATTAAAATCACTTTCACTACCCTCTTCTTCAGCATCCTTTGAAGACATAACCTTTTTTCCCTTGTCATTCTTGATATGCTCCCCTTCAGGTTGAGAGGAGCTCTTTGGGGGACTTAGGAGGAAGGGAGATTGAAGTGATGAGGTAGTTGATGAAGTGACAGTGGTTGTGATTGGTGGTGTTGGGATGGTTTTATATTTGTTCAGGTTAGCCTTTTCAGCATCCTTTGCAACTTTTCTTTGGAATAACTGAGAGATCATGACTTGATTTATTTTCTTCTCCTCCTCAGTAGGTTGAGTGCCAGCTTGGCCTGATGAAGGAACACTAGAATCTTTAGTCTTTTATGATGCATAGTCAAAAACTTGAGCAAAGTTTTTCAAGGCTTTAGTAACTTTGTTGACCAAACTTGGAAGAGCATCCAAGGTCTTGAGCTTAGCCTGAATAGATTGAATTTGTGTTGGCACTGAAAGAAATTCCTGCTAGAAGTTCCAACTAAAGAGTCTTCAATTCAGCAACACGTGTAGTAAGACTTTCAACAGTTGTTGTAAAAACCTCCAGTTTGTTAGGGATTTCTTTCAAATCCCCTGGTAGCTCAATCTCAATCTCCAGCTCATGAACATGCTTCTTTAACTCTTTGACTTCACCAGTTAGTTCATTGAACTTGGAGGGGAGTTCTTTCAGCTTAGTTAGTAATGAGTTGCTAAAATCATGAGTAGATAAAATCTTTGAGAATTCGGGTTATAAAGACTTTACCAGAAGCTGAGTGAGCTGTGCCACATTTGGGAAGGATGGTTGAGCTAATAAGAGAGCCACTTCAGCTTCAGCTTTGTTCTTTTCAAGATCCAGTTTTATCTTATGAGACTGAAGAATAAGAACCTAATTTGTTAGCTCTTAGAGTTGAATGGACCTTAGAGATGGAGGTTGGGGAGCTAAAGTGTCTTTAGTTTTAATATGTTTGGTAGCATGAACTTCTTCAGCTTCCTCTTCCACTTTACTTTCATCAACAACAATGATAAGATCATCCTCTTAGGAGTCTAGGTCCATAAAGTCAACCCCCACATCCTGAACCAGCCTGGATAAGTCTTCCAGCTTGATTTCCTTTTGTTTATCTTTAGAGCTGGAGAGATCAGGGGAGGTGTTGATCTCTTCCTCAATCTTTTTTGCAATATCACTGGCTCCCCTCCTTGTTGTAGGTTGAGTGAGGACAATTTTCAACCCTTCACTCGCAGATTTAGTTATCTCTACAAGAACATGTAGGTCATTACCTACAAATATATGATCAAGTGAAAGTTTATTTGATCCTTCATCATTACCTATGGTTTAAGATATTGAATCCTTAGGAGCAGAAAGGCCAGAATCAGCTCTAGCTTTGGACTTTGCTGAAACGTCATGTTCTGATGCAGACTCAGAGTGAATAATGGTAGAAACTGAATAGATATGCTTATTATGAATAGATACTGACATACCACTACTGAGCTGAGGGTTGGCTCCTCCTTCACTGGCGACCCCTAAAGATGTTGTGCCACTAGTTGCTTGATGGTCCTCTTTATGCATTCCAGCAACTACAGGTGTAGAAGCTGGAGGTTAGCTTGGGTTTGTGTCCAAGGCCGAGGTAGACTGAGTTTCTTTGACTAAATGGCCAGTTTTGGAGCTAGTGGGTGCTTTAGAAGACCTACCTTTGGTTGACTTAATTTTATACAAAGGGTGATGTTTAGGAGAAGTTGGTTGCTTCCTATGTTTAGATTTAGCTCTAGGATTTTTTGCTTTTAGAATCCTTCTTCCTAGTGTAGGAAGAGGTATTGGGAGATTTATGTTCCACTGGCACATTTGCTTTGTAGATGGCCAACATGTAGTCAGTGAAGGAAGGTCCTTTAGGTTGGTTTTTCTTCAATGTCTAGTTATGAACACTAAAGACTTGAGTGGGGTTTAGTGTAACATTGTCATTTCCATACCCCTTCATTTTGTGTTCCAGCAACAAGGATAGGAACCTAGTGTAGGGAACAACCTTTTCCCTAGTCTTCTTGTACAACTTAGTAATGATATCTTCCCAAATAAGTTTTGCATAGTCTATGTTAACCCCATTGGCAAGACTATAAAGGATAATGGCATCCTTGTTGGTGATTTGGTCAAATCCTCCAGTTTTACCACCTAAGCAGTGATTGATCTGAGCCATCAGCAACCTCCACCTAGGAGAAAGAATACTATTTTTGAGTGTTCCTTTGGCTTCAACTACCTTCCCATACCCTATTACAGGAAACCACTGCCTTACCGTCTCTATAAAGGGTGGTGCAACATATTCACTAGAGTGAGATAGATAATGTGCCCCTATTGTATTCCTAAAGGTATTAACCCTTATTTCTCCTAAGATGCCCCATGTGGGAGTTAAAAACCAAACCTTTGAGTTCTTGCAAGCTCTAAGTGTACCAGAACTTAGACAAATATTCCTTATATTGGTTAGGAGATCTAGTAAGAGCTTCCCTAAGGCAACATTTAGAGATGGAGTCTGAAACCACTTTAAATTAACCTGAGTTTGAGTGTGGAGGATAAAGGAGTGCTACTTTATTATTGTCATTGAAGATGATGTTATCGATGTGAAATGAGACTTGGGTAGCAGGCTCAAATGGAATGGGGCTTTCTGGTTGATCTTGTTGTTGTGGGTTTGGTTCTTGTTGTGGGATTGGTTCTTGTTGTTGAGGGATTTATGATGATGATTTTGCCATTTTTTTATTAATAGGGTTTGATGGTTTGATTGGTTTTGGGAAGTTTATGTGTGCGTTTGTGAGGAGTGAGTTGTGACTTATGTGATGGGTTTATATAATTTGTGAGGTTATGAAAAACTTTTCAAAAAGATTGTATCTTCTTTTGAAAGATATAAAATTTTTGAGAGGTTTTTAAGGTTTTATCTGCATGATTGCTAAACTTTGCATTTAATGAAAGTTAGCAAAAGTGCTTTCTGACACCTAGAATAGTGAACAACCGTATGCTCGACTAAAAAAGTAGGTGAGAGAGGGTGAGGTCATGTTAACGTTTAAAATCCCTTTTTAATAATATTAAAAGTAAATGATTTCTTTTATAAGAAATTATTTAGAGAAAATTATATTAATTTTAAAAATCACTTTGTTTTTAAAACTGACATTTTGATTGATGTTTTGAAAATGCTGAACTAGGTTCAGGTTTGGTGTTATGTTATGTTGCACAGCTATTGATAATTGATAGGTGTAAAATACACATATCCGTTAACATCAAAAATGACCCTAAATGACAAAAAACATACTAAAAATGGCAAAGATATGCTTGTTTTTGTGTTTTGTGTATGCATGTATGGATAAGACAAAAATCACAAGAAAACCGTCAAAAACGGTCAAACACCAAATACGAGGAACGAAAGAGCACAAAAGAAGCCGGGAAATCAAGCCAAAGTCAAAGTCAACACTAGAAGACAAAATCTTAAAAGTTCAAATCCAATCCCTCAAGTTTCAAAAGTTACACAAATGGTCCTTGAGGTCTAATGGGCCTATTATCCCTAAACAACACCCGGATCTAAAGCCCAAAACCAAAGCCCAAAACCCTAAGCCCATAACCCTTTTTATAAAACTCCAGGGACCAAATGTGCCAAATCTGAAAATTGTTATATACTTGGATGTGTATTACATTTACACCTAACAAAGAGGAGGACTCAATTTGCCAATAGCCTAAACTCACCCCTTTTACCATCTCAGTCAAAAACAAGCGGGAAAAATCGTTGGCACTATTCATCGTCTCCTCCGATTTACCCACAGGTTAAAACAAAGGGCAAAGCTAAATTGAGGGTTAAAGAAGGTAATTCAAGTACTCAAGTACACAATGGCAGGTTAAAACGTAATCAAACGCACCCTATTGGCTAACCCCAACAAGGAATGACACGGTGGCAAATGAAGAAATCACAAAATTGATGGGTTTTACACTGGATTCACTCACAATGAAAGCACAAGGTATCTCACAACAGATTGCCAAGCTGGCAATCTGTGTGAGTGTATGATCCAAGGGTAGAGAATGGTGATCCAATCATTAAGAGAATCCAATGGCAGAGATTAGAAGGGGCGTGGTATGCAAGCAACAGACTAGAAGCTTCAGAGATGCACTATAAATACTCACACTCCTCACACACATATCTTCATCTTTTTCTTGTATTTTTCTTTGAGTAAAATTAGCTTGTTAGTTTTTTTAGTTAAAATGTAATTTCACTTTTTAAATCTCTTGTAATCTGTTTTGGATCATTAATAAAAGTCTCATTTAGTTTAAATAATCTTGTTTTCATTTATAAGCTCTCATTTCCTCAAATACATACTCTACTGTTTCATAAGCTTATCATAAGCTCATTTCAGCTCTCTAAGACTCTAAGCTTAGATTGAGCTTAAATCAGTCTTAATTAATATATAAATCCTAAAATCAGCTTAATTACTTTTGTTATTTGGACTTATAAGCTAATGGAAGGTGAGCCAATCATGGAAGGGCTCACAAGGACTTTACTGGCTTATCTCAGGATAAGCCAGAGCTGTTGATAAGCTCATTTGAGCACAAGCTTCTGTTTAGCTGAAGTTTTTGGTAAGTCTTCATTTACTTTTCTTGTTTTAAGATTTCCAGCTTAAGTTTGCTTAATTGCTTATTTTTCTTAATTTAGCTTATCTAATTGCTTATTTGTGCTTATTACTGTTAGTTTGAGCTTATTAATCATGTTTCTTAATCTGTTTTTAAGCTTTAGCATTCTAGATCTTAGTTTGTCATTTATTTGTCTAAAAAAATCATAAAAACCAAAAAATTAGATATCATAGTTGTAGATCTTTGATTCTTGTCTATTCAGTTATGGATTTAAGTTTGATTAGTTAGTTATAAGCTCATTTTCATCTGGTAATTAGGTCTTGATAGCTAGTTTTCAAATTACTAAGCTATATGAAATCTGTCATAGTAATTAAGGGGTGTTTGGTTTAGTCTTGTTTGACCACCAGAAGTCAAAGGAACCTTGAAATTTCTTTTTGGATAGTTAGATTATTGCATTTAATAAGGTTTAGAGTAGATTTGAAACATTAGTTTAAGTTTATGAAGATTTTATGGCTTAATAAGTTTGCCTGTGCACCAGGGGAGATATCCCTATTTCTTTATTAAGCTAAAATTGGTTCTAAGCTTTTTAGGCTTAGTTTTGTGTTTACATTGTGTCAAGACACACTCATTAGGAGTGTGCATTGCAGGCTTGACCAAAGAGGTCACCTGCAATTGTGTTTCACCAAAGTGTCAATTGCATCAGTATAACCAACAGCAGTTAATACTGCTGAATTTTCAGCTTAAATTAAGCTTGTGTTTCTAGGATTTAGGCTCTCAAATTTATCTAGCTTTTAGTTAACACATAGCTTAATTTAGATTTAAAATAGTTTTCTCATTTCTTGCTTATTTGCTTAAGTAAATTTAGCTTTAAAAGTCATAAAAAAACTCAAAAAGTCCAAAAACAGTAGTAATAGAATTTAGCTTTTTAATTTTAGAATTTTTAGTTGTAGTATTTGATTTTCTTGATTGAAATTATAGCTTATAGTTAGGTTAATTAGTTCTTAAAAGCTCAACCTCTGTCTTGGCTTATTGAGCTTTTTAGCTTAGCTTGATTTTGAGCTTTTTGAGTTTTATACCTGAGTATGCTGTTTTCAATCCTAGATTTAGGAGTGTTGTAGTGTTTTTAGCTTAAGTAGCTTTTTAGATTCAGCATCTGCATTTTATAAGAATTCTAGAACAGTTTTTGGTTTTGAAAATGAGCTTAATATAAGCTGTGTGCAAGTCTTTTAGTTAAAATAAGCTTGTAAGTGCTCAAAAGCTCACTTTCTGAGGTCAGATCTTAAAAAGCTCTTTGAGAGCTTATTTTTGAGTTTCAGTTAGAGTTGCTTTTATTAAAGTTGCTTAAAAATGTTTGCTTAATAGGTTTTAGCTTTTAGTTTGCAAAAATAAAAAAAAGTGCAAAAAGGGGTGTATACCAACCTTGAACCCGTGATCTCTAACTCAAATGCCCAATGCCTTAACCAATTGCTTCAATAGCTCATCCGTTTATACTTTCCCCCATTTAATTATTAACCACACTTTGGGCTTAAGCCCATTTAAATAAGCCGTAACCTAATAAGCTGTTTTTAGAGCTTATTTGATAAGCAGTGTTAGTTTTCTTATTTTTTAAGTGAACTTTGTTACTTTTTAGATTTTCCCTGAATTTTTGAGAATTTTTCATTCAGTAGATTATTTTTAATCGATTTTCTTAGGTTTTAATTTTCGAAAAGTCATAAAAAATAGAAAAAAGTTTTAAAAAAATACAAAAAAATAGTTTTTAGCATTAGATTAAATACTTTTAGGTTTACATTCAGAAAAATCATTTTCAACACTTTTAGATTTTAATTTTCATTTTTAAGCTTTTAATTTTAATTTTAAAAATAGGATTTTAATTTTAAAAATAGTTAAAAATAGTTTTCTGAGTTTTTATGTTATTTTAGACTTTTCTAAGTTTAAAAATCATTTTTCTTAATTTTTAGGACTTAATTTGCTATTTTTTAGATTTAATTAGATTAAAATAGTTTTTAATTCATAATAAATTCAAAAATAATCAAAAAAAATATTTTTCTTTTTCTTAAAATTTTCTTTTGTCCTAATTTAGGTTTAGAAATTTAGTTTGCATTTTTAAGGTTTAATTTTGTCTTACTTGTTTATTCGTCGCGTTTTATTTGTTTCCCGTTAATTGTTTTAAGTATTTAATTGCTTTTGTGTTCTTATTTTAATTGTTGCTTTTAATTGGTAGTTATAGATAATCAAAAATATCTTTTCTCTCATTCAAATCATCATCCAAACTAAGGCGTGGTTTCAATTTCACAAGTCGTTGGGGAAACGACCCGGGAAAGCATACTTCCCGGTTTAATACGTATTATATTATATTATATATATATCTTTTAGAGTGGATTTTCCTTAAGGGAAACTTTGGGAAAGTTCTTAATTGCTCTTTTAGATTATTATATATTTTATATTATTTTATCGTATAGAATTACTATATCAATAATCTTTCTCAACACCAATGCTCTAGCGAAGGTGAAAAAATCACACACACTCATGCAAATTCATGAATGATACATATGTGATTGCTCAGTTACTTCACTCGAGAAAGCTGAAGAGTTAGATCAAAACTATGGTATAATCTTTATCAACATTAATGCTCCAGTGAAGGCGACAAAACCACACATGCTCATGCAAATCCATGAATGAGACATATATGATTTCTCAGTTACTACACTCGAGAAAATTAAAGATAAAGATCATGCTAAGGTATAAAAACTGAACTGGAGAAAATAAATCAGTTTTGTTCAGTTCTTGATTTTTTTTACCAATACCAATGCCTAAGAAAAGGCGACAAACTCACATGTGCTCCATTAAATCCATGAGGGAGACACATGTGATTGCTCAGTTACTTAACTCAAGCAAGCTAAAGGATGATAAGCAAAAACTGAACTGACACTTAACAAATAAAGTTATGTTCAGTTTTAGTTGAAAAGCTAAACCCCTTCAGTCTTTATCTGAAGAATCATTTGAGGGTTCAGGTTTTGAGCCATCGATGTTCAGCATACCTAGTTCACAAATCAATCTTTTGAAAGTTGGTTCATCTAGGGGCTTGGTGAAGATTTCAGCAAGTTGATATTAAGTGGGAATGAAATGTAATTCAATGTCCCCCTTTTAGAATATGATCTCTGATAAAGTGATATTTGATATCAATTTGCTTTGTTCTTGTGTGGAGAACTAGATTGTTTGAAATTGTAATAGCACTTGTGTTATCACATAATATGGGTACATTCTCATATATTATGTCATAGCTAGTAAGCTGAATTTTCATCCATAGTATATTGGCACAACATCCAGCGGCAGCTACATATTCAGCTTCAGCTGAAGACATAACTACAGATTGCTGCTTCTTAGCACTCCAGCACACAAGTTTGCCTCTTAGCAACTGATAAGCACCTAAAGTGCTTTTCCTGTCCATGTTGCATCCAACATAGTCAGAGTCTGAGCGTTTAGGTCAAAACCTGAACATTTAGGATACCAAAGACCAAGATGGGAGTACCTTTTAGGTACCTGAAAATTCTCTTAACAGCAATAAGGTAAGATTCATTAGGATTTTCTTGATATCTTGCACACAGACAAGTAGAGAATTAAATGTCGGGTCTGCTAGTAGTTAGGTACATTAGTGAATCAATCATACCTCTATATTGAGTCTCATTTATAGATTTGCTGTTGAGATCAGGTCCTAAGTTGTTAGGGGATACCATTGGAGTTTTCACTAATGAACCATTTATGTCATACTTCTTTAGCAGATGCTAGACTTATTTTTCTTGATTGATTGAAATGCCTCGTTCAGATTGTTTAATCTGAAATCCAAGGAAATAGGCGAGGACACCCATTATGCTCATTTCATATCTTTGAGTCACTAGTTTAGCAAACTGTTTGCATAATTTTATGCTGGTAGACCCAAAGATAATATCATCAACATAGATTTGCACTAGAATCACATCAGTTTGAGTTTTGTAGACAAACAATGTGTTGTCTATCTTACCTCTTACAAACTTGTGTTCACTAAGAAAGGTTGATTGGGTTCATACCATGCTCTTGGAGCATGTTTAAGTCCATAAAGGGCTTTGTCTAATTTGCAAACATAGTTGGAGAACTCATTGCTCTCAAAACCTGGAGGTTGTTTGACATAAACTTCTTCCTTCAGCTTTCCATTTCGGAAAGCACTTTTCACATCCATTTAATAGACTGTGAAGTTCATGTATGTGGAAAAGGCAAGAAATATCATAATTGCTTCAAGTCTTGCAACTGGAGCAAAGGTTTCATCATATTCTATGCCTTCTTGTTGATTGTATCCTTGAGCTATAAGCTTTGCCTTGTTTTTGATGACAAATCTTGTTTATCTCTTTTGTTCATGAATACCTATTTTGAGCCAATTATGATTTTACTATAAGCTACAGGAACCAATGTTCATACTTTGTTTCTGGAAAATTAGTTTAGTTCTTCTTGCATGGCATCAACCCGTCCAGGATGCTTAAGTGCTTCAAAAACTTTTTTATGTTCTTCTTCAGATAGGAAGTCTACAAACAAACATTCATAAGCCAAAACAGCACTTAGTTCTTTGGCCATGGCCCTAGTAAGCATTCCAACTCCTGGATTGCCTTTTATATTAACCAGCTCAATATGTTTGTCCTAAGACCATCTGTCTTAAGGAGCTGGAGAGGCCATGTGCAACAACCCGAGTTTTACGACGCGTATGACGATCACGAATTCGATGTCATAATTATTATTTAATAAGTTCGTGTGAACGAACGTCGACATTTAAAATTTTATTTGTCGTGAATAGTCATTTTCGTATTTTATTACGAACGGAATTTAGAAACTTTATTTTATTTTTCGTTTCGCGAGTCAACATTTGACCGCGTGACCGTTAAGCGTTTTGAGTATCGTAGAAATTTCGACGCGGCTCGTTATTATTTTTATGATGACAATTTGTATTTTATAGTCCTCGTCTCGAGTTAGTCGAAACCGAGTCAAAACTTTATTTTGACATGAGCTAATATTTTAATTAAATATTTTGAACTAAATTAATTGTGACGGAAATAAATTTAGTCACGGAAAAATGATCCCGCGACTTTGGTGTACACATTTTATTAAAAGTTTTAACAAAATGGAGTGGGACGAAATAAAAATAATTTCGAAAGTAATTAGCAAGTGTTGTGGTCGATTAATAAACAAACCAAACGAACGCCCCTATGTATTAAATTTGAAAGAAATAAAGGAAGAGGGACTATTTGTGTCAAATGGCCAAACTAAAATCCTATATAAACCAAGTTATACTTCCATTTTTCACTTTACAAAAAATGTGTTCGTTTGTCCTCTCCTACACCACCGTCGGTCACCACCTCTCCACCGTCACCATTCGCCGAAAAAATCACATGCAACACGATCAAGTTATATTTTCTTAATCCCCTCGTTATTTCCTACGTTTTCCACCAAAAATATATAACATGCAATGGGTATTTTTCTAGTTGGAGTTCGGGTTTGATTCAAGTGTTTCCGGTTGGTAAGTGGGTTTATAGTGGGTAGATAATCACTTTTGAAAGCTTGGTTAATTGGAAAAATATTCGGTTTTGATTGTTGGGTTCGGTTCGAGTCTCGGCTAAGACAAAGGAGATGATTTCGATTATTGATTTTTGCTTATTATAGCATTGTGAGTATTCTTATTAATATTATTGTTACGTTTGTTTTTGCATTTCGCGATTTGTTAATTTATCGATTGATGCATGTGATGAAATCCGAGCGAAACTTACGTAGATTAGATTAAAAGTGTTGTTGGGTGATTGAGCGATATGGATATCGTGTATAGGCTATTTTAGATATCTCGTGGGTGGATCTTTGGGTCGAAAATAGTTTTTGGCGCATTTTGTAAGGTGTAAGTTCTGAGCAGAAACTTTGGCGCGGAAAACGAGGGTCGAGATTTTGTGAAATCTGATTTTTGGGTTAAAAAATATGGTAGAGGGTATTTTTACAAGCGTTTCAGTAATTCGAACGCCCTATAACTCCTAATAACGAAGAAGTTACGGCGAAAACAAGATTTGAAAGTTTAGAAAAGTTCCAAACAGCTATTATAGTTTATTAGTTGCTATCAGAATTTTAAATGGTTGTTTTGAGCACTTTCGAGTCCGTTTCGGCCTTCCGGCGAAACACGAAAGTTGCTCGGAATGACGTTTTACTTTGCCGCGAGGCTTGCTAGTTTTAAAATCGAGTAATAACGGGTCAAAACCCAAGGTCAAATTCTGCACTTTTATTAAAAATGTCACAAGTTCCTGCAGAAACTTGCAGGGGCATTTTGGTCATTTTCTGTCGAGTTTCGGGTCTCGGCTAAAACTAAAAAGTTGTCCGGAATGTCGTTTTGCATAAAATCTCTTTAGAGTCCGAGTCGTGAAAATGTGATATAACGGGTCGTTTTGAGCGGGTCAGATCTAGTAATATATATATATATATATATATATATATATATATATATATATATATATATATATATATATATATATATATATATAGTAGGGATCCAGTGAGAAGTAAATTAAAATAAGAAGTGGTGAGAAGTGACTAAAACCACACATTTGAGATTCAACGACTTTCATTCGATGCATTTCTATTCATCTAGATGCACTCTTTTGAGTTTCGAAAGTTAATTTGATGTTTAGATGGTGTAAATTGATTTTCATGATTTTGACACATGTAGAGGACCAAAAAACAAGAGAAATCATGAAATGCATCTAATATACGTATATGCATCTAATTAAAAGCTAGAAAACACATTATGATGCATTATAATGCATCTAAGACTATAGAGATGCATCTAATTTAAGTCGGTGCATCTCGGATATGCGGTTATATTTTCTTCTTATCCTTCTTATTTTAAGAAAACTTCTCATTTGATCCTAACTCTCTCTCTCTCTATATTATATATATATATATATATATATATATATATATATATATAGGGTATTCGACTGGTTTTGGATAAAGAGGAAAAAGGAAACAAATTTGACTATAATTAGGACTCTATTAGTATAAATACAAAACCAATAAAAACCCTAAATCACTTTTCTCCTCCTCCCTCCCTTGTTCAGCCGATCCATCAAGAAAAAGAAAAAAAAGATTTTTTTTATCAAGAACAAGTTTGGTGAATTTGTGTTTCAAGATTCAAGGTTTAGGTAAGTTTCAATTAAGCTTTTGTTTAGTTTTTCTTTAAAACATGTAACAATTAATATGATGGATCTTTAGGGTTATGAAAACTTCTGTAATTAAGGATGTTTTAATTATGCTAGAACGTTTAGGGTTTAATTAGGATCTTATTGGTGTAAGTGGTTAGAGTTAGATCGCGTTAATTCTCGCTCTCGCGTCGTGCGGTGAGCAGAATTTAGGGCTGTGTTCAACTGATGATATCTAGATGTTAAAAACGTGTTTTGATATGATTCAAAAGCCTAAATTGTAGTTCAGAGAGTCTGTTTTTCAAAAAGTCCGGCCTCGAACGATTTTGAGTTCGGGAAGTTGGTCAATTGGTCAAAACAAGAAAAGTTGTCAAAAAGGAAAATAATGTCAGAATTAGGTCATGTTTGGGAAGGTAAAACCCTAACTTAAAAGTGGAATTAAGGTTAGCCAATATACAAAGATTAATTTCAATATGTATATAAAGAAACCCTAGAAGGAGAGCTTCTGATTGTGTGTCTAAGTAGGGTAATTAGGGCCATACATTTTAGTGTGCAATCAGATCCAAATTAGGATAGTTTTGAAATTGGATTTTAATTAGGGTAGTTGCACATGTAATGAGCGTTTAGGAATCACACGGTAGTTATTAAACTTATAAATGAACTTAGGTGATTTTTGGTATAATTTATAGAGGTCAGCAAGTAAGGTTTTTAAGTTAGTAAAGATACACTAAAATTCTGTATTTTGGAATAAATTGTAGTTAACTAGTGTATTGTGTTAATGATGTGGTTAAGGTTGGGCATGGTGTCGGGGTGACCCATGATGGTTAATCAAACCCTTAGACATCCATCATATGTGTGTTACATGGACTAGAGCTTTTAGCTTGGTCGCGTGTAACCGTGTTTATTTATTTGTATAGTTGTGTGATAAGAATTGGAAGCTGCATTTTGAGCATTTAGGTGAGTTACATATTCCTACTTTTTATTGAGTTTTAAACTTGGGATGGAAATGATGCAAGTGTTGAAATGAGTTTTAAATTGTTGTGATTATGTGTTAGTGTAAATGCATAGACTATTATGTGACTAATATGTGTTATGTGCAACATGTTATGTGATGTGATATTGATGTGTGAACTAGTTAGGAGGATTACTTGCGGGTATCCATGGCCTGTTTAGTGGAAGGAATTGTTGCCTAGTTAGGAGGATTAATTACGGGTATCCATGGCCTGAGCTACAGGGGTAAAGAATTGTTGCCTAGTCAGGAGGATTACTTGCGGGTATCCATGCCCTGAGCTAGAGGGAAAGAGATTTGGTATGATCCAAGAGCGATTGAGGTCGTCTGCTTGGTGTGTGAATGATTGATTGGATTGAATTACATGTTAGCTTGTGTGTTAGTTAGCATAATTGTCATGCAAAAGTATTGTTTTATAATCACAGTAATTAGATAAATTGTTTTGGAATGGATTGAATATGTTTGTCTGAAAACCTATGTTTCTCACCAACCATTGTGTTGACGTATAAGCATCATTTTTAGGTATTCAGCAAAATGAGATTAAAGTTAGGAAAAGTGGCTAGAAGGACCGTAGGCAGCTGGCAAAGTTTAGTTATCTAGATTTCGTTATTTTATTTGGATGATGAATGTTATTTGTTTTGTTTTGTTAGGATGTTTGAATGTTTGCATATCAAGACGTTGGCATGAACTGCCTTCATTTCAATGTCAGACGCCTTTTGGATTTTGTTGATGTGTTTGGGTATTTTTATGACACTATGTGTCTATACCTTGTATTTTATACATGTTATAGTTTCTCTATATAGACGCCAATGTGTTGTGATGATTCCCTTTCTCGTCGCGCCTCGCGTTTCCACCTTGGCGGGGTGTGACAGATTGGTATCAGAGTAATTGGTTATAGAGAAGTAGGTGGTTAAGCCTAGACGCATTTAGGGCTTAAGTGTTTGATGCTATAACTGCTATGCTTCCCCTCTATTTTTGCATAGCTTATATATCTCGTATTTTGCTAAGTTGTCATTTTAGTTATTTTGCCTACCATTATCTGATATGATATGTATTACTTTCTTAGTATTTTAGCTATGTTTTTCCCCCACCCGTAAGAAGTCTCGTTGGGGAACCATTTTCCCAACTGGACTTAAGCGTTATAAGGAGCCTCTTGTGGAACCGAAGGAGATAGGATAGTTGATCGTTTGTCGGATGCGCGTAATAGGGCTAGACCCGCGAAGTCGGGTGATTCTTGTGGAGGCAAAGTCAAACCCAAGCAAGGCCTAGCATAAGTTTATCCCGTCATTTACCTTGTCATGTTGTTATTAATTATTTCTTTCAGATATTTTGTTTTTTGGGAATTGTTGCGAGACTTGTGTTCTTTTATGTCGTTTCGATTTTATTTTGATATAAGTAAGTAGTTATTTGATGGAGCATCCTTTATGTGTTAAGTTGGA
>BQNB010096397.1:0-23406 GCA_026074375.1 Tanacetum coccineum
GACCTTGTTAACTGACTTTATGGCATTATAGGAGAATTTTTTTGTATCTCCTACTTTGAAAGTCACGGATTGGTCATCATGTCTTAAGGTTATCTTTTCGCCGTGCACATCAATTAAAGCTCTTGCCGTTCTTAAAAATGGTCTTCCTAAAATCAACGGGACTCTAGGGTCGGCATCATAGTCAACTACCACAAAATCGGCTGGAAAGTAGAAGGTTCCAACCTTCACAAAAACATCTTCGGCTATGCCGGTGGGAGTAGAGATTGATCGGTCGGCTAATTCGAGTACCATCCTAGTTTTGGTTAGATCTTGGCGATTAAGCTTTTCAAAAACGGAGAGTGGCATTAGATTGATGCTTGCACCGAGATCGGCCAGGGCTAAGCATTCATCCAACTCTGGAAAATCACAAGGTATCAGAAATCGACCCGGGTCTCCTAATTTCTCGGGAAATGTCTTTAGGATGACTGCCGAGCAATTTTCATTAACCGGTGTTTTGTAAGCGGTGCAGAAAGCCCTTGATCTTGTCTTTGTTGTTCAAAAGCTTTCTGAACATTGGTGCAAACTTAGGCATGTGCAGGAGAGCATCTGCGAAGCTCAGCTCGAAGTGGAGATTCCGAAAAATTTCCATGAATTTCAAAGCTAAAAGGTCATCCTTTTCGCGGATTTTCTCCTTGTTTACCCTAGATGGATATGGTAAAGTCGTTTTGGTTCTAGGCATGACAACTGGTTCATCAACTTGGACTATCGGAGGTTGGACGTCTTTGGTACTTCCGTTATTAGTAGGAAGCACCGTGTCCTTTGTCACCTCGGTTTCAACTTCCACCACCGGAGGTGGAATTTGAGGTCCATCATATGAAACACCGCTTCTGGTGGTGATTGCTTTCAATTCACCCTTCGGGTTAGCAACGGTGTTGCTAGGAAGAGAACCCGAACTTGAAGTAGAAGCTTGGTTGGAATTTACGATTTTGGTGAGCAAGTCGGTTATGTTGGACATTTGGTTTTGCATATTTTGCATAACCGCATCATTAGCCTTGACATAGCTCTCAAAATCAGTTTTGGATACACCCGAAGCTTGATGAGCTGGAGCTTGGTAAGCTGGGTGTTGATTAACCGGGGGTTGATACATTGGAGCTTGCTGTTGAACCTGGGGTCGTTGGATTTGACCCTGGTTATAGCCATTCCCACGGTTTGGGTTTTGGTTCCAACGATTCTGATTGTTGGCTTGGTTGTTGTGTTGGTTGTTGTGTTGCATGGGAGGAAAACCGGGTGGTCTGATTTGGTTTGCAATCAGTGGCGGACGGTAACCGGAATTTCCTTGGTTGAAATTTGCTGCGGCTGCTTGCGAGACGTATTCTTGGATATTATCTCGGTAATTGTTGCTATCGGTAGCCGGACAATTACGATATGAGTGGGCACCACCGCAGGTAACACAACTTTGCTCAATCGCTTTTACGGGAGCGGGAGCTGGAACTGGAGATATCTGCTTATCGAGAAGTAGAGCTCTAACCATGTCTTTCAATTCAGCAACATCGGGAGATACTCCGGAGGTGGAAGTGCTCGTACTCACTTTAGCAATAATGGCTTTGCTTCGGGAGTGACGAACTTTGGACTTGCTCTCGATGATGCTTGAGCAATCAGCGGGCCTTTTGTCCAAAAAGTTACCACCTGCGGCGGAGTTCAAAGAGTCTTGATCATTAACATTTAAGGCATTGTAAAATGTATCAAGTTGGTGAAGCTCCGAGAATCCATGATGTGGACATGCTCGGAGAAGATCTTTGAATCGATCCCAAGCCTCACTAAACGACTCATCAAATCTTTGTTTGAAATTGGTAATTTCGTTCCGAAGATTTGTCGTTTTAGAAGGTGGGAAAAACTGATTGATGAATTTAGCAACGAGGTCATCCCATGTCTGAACTCGAGGGGGTTCTTTCTCAAGCCATATCCGGGCTGCCCCCTCGAGAGAGAAAGGAAAAAGCATCAACTTAATTGATGTGGTCGGGACATTAGGATATCTCAAAGTAGAGGTGATTATATTGAAGTAACGGATGTGGGCATGTGGGTCCTCTTTGTCATGTCCGAAGAACTGCTTGTTCTGGACAAGAGTTAGCAACCCATGCTTGATCTCAAAATTTGTTGCTGCGATTTCAGGAACAACAATTGCGTCCTCGTATCCCTCGGTGGGAGCCTGGAGCAATTCTGCCATAGTTCAATTATCAGCCATCGTATCTTTGGGAGGTTCAACAAGATTCGGAGGAACTTGTTGTTGTTGTCGTTGATGTTGTTGTTGTCGTTGATGTTGTTGAAGACGACGAGCTTGAGAACGAGTGCGCATGCACTAAAATAGAGAACAAGAAGAGTATTTTTGGTTTTTCAGTTTATTCACAATTTATTTTAAACAGACAGGAACCTAAAACTAGACAATTTGAACCCAAATAGTCTACCTACTTCACGGTAGCTCTCAAAATGATAAACGCACGGGTGAGCGGAGGAGTAGGAATAGCGCGAAGCTTATTTCTCCTTTCGGGTCGTAGTTCCTAGGAACAACCCTCCTTATACCCACTTTATAGCTTGTTTAACTTTTCAAGGTGAGCCGTATGTCGTAAGAGACACAAATGGCAAGTTTTTAAATCTTTTGTTCGAGTTGGGAACCAATAAGTTCACCGGAAGTTATTATGATAATACCTCAATTGAGAATATTATATTTTGGTATTTTTACCAATTTGTGAATTTTATTTCTTTTTATGGACAATGTTTTTATATTTTTGGTTTTTTCTTTTGTTTTTGTATGATAATTATACTAATAAAAGAAAATGAAAAATATTTTTGTACTTTTTATGTTTTTATAAAGAAAATATTCACAGATTCAAACACAAATTGTCAAATGTAACGAAATTCGTTTCACAGCCTCCCCGGCAGCGGCGCCAAAAATTGACCAGCGGGAACTCACCCCTTAAATATGTGAACAAATACAAACATGTATAAATACACAGCAAGGGACTAAATCACGCGAGAGCAATGAAAACCGGAAGCAGTATAGAGTGTTCCTGGGTCGTTATGTCCCAACGAGGCTGGAATGGAAAATCGAAAGACTATTGATGGTTGATGTTTGAATATGACAAGGATGTGATTTAACACTAACACTGATAAGCAAATGCACATATAAATAAGCAAGAGAATAAGCTAGAACAAGCATAAAAGCTAGAAATGGCAAAAACACTTAAAACTTTTACACTAAGGCACAAACAAGCTCAAATAAGCTTAAGACAAATCAAATAAGCTAAACTAACTCTAAATAAGCAAATCCGAAAAGCAATTAAGCTAAATTAAACAAGATAAACACAACAGTACTAACAACAGTACTAACAGTATTAACTACCAGTACTAACTTGGAGTTAGTACTGCTAGCTTTAGGTTAGTACTGTTAGCTTAAGGTTAGTACTGCTAGCTTAACAGAACACAATTAAACAAGAAATAAGCAAATAAGCTAAAACAGAAGGTTAACTACCCAAAATAAGCACTTAAGCATAAGAATAAGCAACCAGAATAGACTATAATGATGGCTAAATAAGCTAAAAGATACAAACTGTACATTATTGAAAATACTTTTGAAAAGGAAAATAAGCTTAAATAAGCAAACAGCAAAGGAAAATGGTTTAATTTACTCTAAAAAGCTAAGGAAAATATTAAAACAAGCTGAATAATTAAGCTTGAATTAGCTAATTTGAACTTCCTAGTTATAACAGTATAACTAACAGTATAACTTGGATGTTTGTAACGGCCTAGCCTTGTGGTTAGTACTGTACCTTTGGAATCCAAGAAAATGAAACCAGCAGTATAACTTGGAGTTAGTACTCTTGTTTAATCACCCCTTATTAAAAATTATTTTTCTTTCAAACTAATTAAAAACAGATTATCAAATAACAAATTAAAATACTTATAAGCAAATTTCAATCAGTGATAAGCACTTAATAAGCTAAATTAGTCTAACAGTGTTAACTCAAAACTAACAGTTTTAACAAGTGAACTTAACAGTATTAACTTGAAAGTTGCACAAATCACTTTTAAACTAACAACTAAGCAAGATACGCACTAAACATACTGACAAAGTAAAAATAAGCAAATATAGGTAACAATAAAGCACTATAAGCAGTTCTACAGTAAATAAGAAAAACAAGAAAAAGAGAGAGACTTATAAAAACCCTTGCTCAAAACAGGGTCAATAATGGAATCTACAAAGCATCTAGCCTTGTATAAAACAATGATATTCAGTGCGAGTCAATAAGCCCATCCAGAACTGCTTACATCCTTAGAATAAAGCTGTGGTGTATTTGAGACGTGATTTTTGTAATTTTTCTCTTAACCTCACTTAAACTTTTATCTTTACTTAATGAGAACAGCTTATAAGTAAGCTGAACTGATGGCTCTTTGAACACAAAACAACACAATTAAGAAACTTAGTACTGGTATTGTAGATTGACTTAAAAACTTAAATTTGCATTAAAACTTGAAAGTGTTACAAAGCTGAAAGAAAAAGCTGTAAATAACTTGAAAATAAGCTAACTTATAATTTAGATTAAAAACTAAAAACATACATGCCTCAAAGGCTTACAAAAAGGCTTATTTAAAGCCGAAGTCTTCATCTCTAGGACTTGCCGCTTGTGTTTCTTTTGTGAGAGCTTCTACCAAGTGTGCTTGTTGTGTGAGGTGATTTTAAATCAAATCCCAGCCTTCAATTTCTTTTGTGCTTCTTTGGAGTCAATCATAGCATCAAAAAATACTTGGGAATGG
This sequence comes from Tanacetum coccineum, assembly GCA_026074375.1. Classification (NCBI taxonomy): domain Eukaryota; kingdom Viridiplantae; phylum Streptophyta; class Magnoliopsida; order Asterales; family Asteraceae; genus Tanacetum; species Tanacetum coccineum. The sequence goes on from BQNB010096397.1 coordinate 4,789, forward strand.
GTTTGAGGGTATTGCGCCATATGCTCTTATAAAGCTGGGGGGGGGGTTGTATAGAGTGGTTGAAAGGATTTTTTCTAGGGTGTTGAGTGGTTTTACAGGGTAGAAGTATAGGACGACATCCCTACTCTGCACCTGGGTTTTGTTTTGGGCGGGAAGAATAGAGTTTGGGATTGATGGCAGCTTTGGCCCCTCAAGCTTTATAACTTTGTTGTAATTTTTGCCCTTTTGTGATATAACTTTAGGGGTTTGGCAGAAATGGCCCCTAAAGTTATACTTCACCCTCAATTTTTGATTTTAGCCCTTGTCTTTTTGTAACACATCTTAAGGCTTGGCAGAAATAGTCCCTTAAGTTGTATTTTCTTCACTTGGTTGACTTTAGACTTTGATTTGCCGTTGACTTTTCCATCGTGCTTGGTTTTGCTTGTTTTTGGCTTTTTCCCCTTTTTTGAATATCCGTTTCCTGCACAACACAAATGCAAACACACAAATACAATGTATTTTTGGTATGTTTTTAGGCTTTTAAGTCTGCTTTCAATGGAAAATGGTATGTGTAATTAAGCACATACCAAAATCCCCCATACTAAAGTATTGCCGTGTCCTCACGCAATGTTATGAAGTAAACACTCAAGAAACCAAAAATCTTAATCCCCCTCGACTAATTACCTCGAAAAGTAGCTAAGTGTTCATCAAGGGAAACTAAAGAACCAATGGCTTCGACAAGTCCCGATTTCACCAATTTTTCATATGTACACTAACTATCCCTAATATTTTTAGATTTTCCTTTCTTTTTCTTTTCTTAACTACCTGTTTGACTTCCTTTATTTTATCAACATTGGGATCATAGAATTGAGAAGCGCCCATAGAATAATCTACGGTATGTTCTGAGGATAAATTCATCGTCCCGATTTTTCACTAGATCCAAACCAAGCATTATACAAGATCATTAGTCAATATAAGTTAAATGTTAGCACTCTTGATTATGATTGTGAACTTTTAAATCCCAAACTTGGATATATGAATTTAAATGTTGTTGACTCATTTCAACCTTCAATCATAGATCAATTATTATTTTAATAGTCGTAATTCAAGATGAATCACGACTCTCAAGCAACATTTATTAGGACCTTGTAACTTGTTTTTAAAGAACGAAAATTTAAACTGTAGAACTTTTGGCAACATCTTCATCTCATAATTCATAAGTTCTTTAAAGCTAGGAAAGCGTTGGCTTAGTTTAACACCCATACTAGGCCCTCGCTTCCTAGTAGGATATCACAAACCAAAAGACTGGTGCTCTTAGTTTTGAAATACCCACCCTGTTGCTAGCGTAGGACGGGAAATCACATCAACACCTTCTTCCTAATATGGATCAGATAGTGTCTAGTTTGAACCTACCTAGTCCTTGCTTCTAGGTGTGATACCCAACACTACTAACCCTTAGAAGATAAAAATGTCTTAGTTTTGAACCCCCCCTCGTGGTTTAGCGGTATACCTTATTGTGAGATATCACGACACATCTTTTACTTTGCTCCATATTACTCAAATGTATGCTTTATTGGCATATTTTTATATTCATGCATTTTTCATTCATTATTTCTTCATGTTTCTTTAGCTCATTAACTTTAAATTTACTAAGAACATGGAAAAAACTCGCTTTAAAGAATTCAAGTTACAAATTTGAAGCTTTTTCTAAAAACATCGCTTTGACTTAGCTGAATTTAAATGAGTTACGTTATGGAGTAGGTGGATAAAAAGCTAATGGAGAAAAAAAAATTCAACAAGTACTTTATATAGCTTTTAGGAAGAACGCTGCTTAGCAATAAACTTATATTTAACTCTATCACTTTTGTTTTTCACCTCGTGAAAGCTTAAGATACAGTTGAGGAACTAGCTAGGGTCAACACGCCCCGATCGAGGGTCAAAAATTATTTCATTCTACCCATTAGGAAAGTCAAAACTGTGCAAAACACTTATTTTATTTTTGAAATTTTTTAATTTTTTTGGTATTTTTGCAAAAATTTGGTGGTAAAAAAAACGGGATTACGTGATAACAACGGCTGCAGGCAAAAATCAAATCGAAGATCCCCCCCATACTAGAACTAAACATCGTCCTCGATGTTTTGAAAGGGGCACCTACGTAAATCTAAGGCCGTTTATTAAGTGTGCCAAAAGATAAAACGTTAGTCGATTGGATACTGGATTCCTAAAATGAAGCTAAGGATGTGAAACTCTTGATAAAAATATAAGCACGAGAGTTCTTCACAATCTGGGCAATCCTGGACAATTAACAACACAAACACGAAACACGGGTAATAGAGGAGGCAAACCTCCTCACGTCACACAATTAGAAAAATAGAAAGAAGATAGAAAGATAAGCATGGGGTGCCTCCCACGAAGCGCTTGTTTAAGGTCGCTATGCTTGACCCGTCACCTGAATTTATTGGACATTAGGGAATGTTTGGAGATCTGGGACTACCAATTGTGGTACGTCCCCTTCAAAGTAGTGTTTAATACGATGACCATTCACTTTGAAATTTTGCCCGGAGTTTTGGGATAACTCGACGGTGTCGTACGGGAAAACTTGTGTAATAGTGAATGGTCTTGACCAGCGGGTTTTAAGCTTTCCTGAGAAAATCTTTAATCTAGAGTTAAAGAGGAGGACTACGATCACCGACGTTTGGAAAACGCGGTCTTTGTCTTGGAGTCGGTGAGTCATCTTTGTCTTTTCTTTATAGATCAAAGAGTTCTCATATGCTTCATCACGGAGTTCCATTAAATCATTCAGCTGAAACTTTCCTATGGTCACCAGCGTGTTTTCAGATCAAAAATTTGGAGATTGTTTTTAAGCCCATAGGCCTTGTGTCTAACGTAATTGGCAAGATGGCCAGGCTTCTCTGTAAGACCAGCTTTCTGGAGTCACACCAATGGGTGTTTTGTAAGCAGCGTGCGGGAAAGCCAATTATAAGGCATCATCGAGATTATCTGACAAGTGGTTTGCGGTCTTCTCCTTTGGGATCCTCTCAAGAATTCTCTTCAAACTCGATTGGAGAACCTCGACTTGTCCACTTGTTTGTGGGTGGTATGCGTAGTGGGAAAGGTCGTGGGTATCTCATATTTAAGCATCACCTTGGCAAATTGGATCATTACAAAATGGTGCCTTCGAGTTCACTGACTAATTGCTCGGGGAGTTACGTAAGTCGGCAACAAAGAGCTTTCAAAATATCTACTAAACCCTAGCATCATTGGTGGGGGAGCGCTTTTGCTCTCAACCCATTTTTTGAAAGGTAATAAACTGCTAGAGGATGTATTTGTTGCCTTTGGATGAGGGGAATGGCCCATAAAGTCAATGGCCCCAGACGTCAAAGATTTCACAAACTTGGATGAAAAATTTTGTGGCATTTAATACGTTATGAATTTTTTCCTTGACGCTCTGGCATGAGTTGCAGCCTCGTTAATCCAAACTCATGGCATCTTTGTAGATAGTAGGCCAAAAGATTCCGGAATCGAAGACTTGTCTTTGCTGTTGTTGCTAGCATCGTGATGTCACCGTGGGACCATCGTGCAAAGCATTAAGTTGTCATGTGGCTACTTTGCCATAAACACATCGTTTGAATAACTTGTTGCACAGATTTTAAACAGAAAGGGATCTTTCTAGAATAATGCTTCACGTCTTTGAAGAATTTTTTTTCTGCTGGGTGGTTGACCATCCCTTTTGATCACGAAATTTTCCGCATGGTAATTTGCTGATGTCTAGCAACACTATGGGGTACGTGCATCAAGTAATTGCAATTGAACTAAGAGTTTCAAGAGGAAAACTTTTCATTTACTCCTTTAGATCGTGCTAATTCTCGTGAGGATTCTCTTATCGTGATAGATGATCAGAGCGCTAGGTTCTCAGCTCCTTTCGTGTCATACTTCTTCAAGTCGTAACTCTTGAAGGTAGCAGAACCTATTGGAGCAATCTTCGCCTTAGAATCTTTCTTTGCAAGAGATATCTTTCGAGGCAGAATGATCCGTATACACAGTGCATTTGTTATGACAAGGTAGATCGAATTTTTGAATGCGTAACCTAGGGCTAACACTTTCTTCTCTGTGTGGTGTAACGTGATTCAGCTCGATTCTTTGTTTTACTTGCATAATGTATAGGCCTGATCGAAATGTTTCTATGACGTTGCCCCAAGATCTGCCACCTAGGAGAAATAGCTCTGCATGCACATCAGTTCAAATGGCTCATTCCAGTCTGAAGCAATCAGGATTGGAGCCTCGGTTCAGATTCTTTGTTTTAGAGTGTTAAATGTTCAATTACCTCTTTGGAGAAAATAACAACTGATGTCTTCTTTTCAAGCAAATGGGTCATGGGACGGGATATTTTTGAGAAAATTCGAGGATGATTCTTCTATAAAACCGGCCTTGCCCCAAGACAAAACTACGGACAACTTTTACAGTTGCGGTAGGGAGTTTTGCGATAACGTCCAATCTTAGCTCGATCGACCTCAATTCCTGATTTGGAGATTTTATGTCCAAGAACATTTGCCTTCCTTAACATGAAATGCTCTTTTTTCCCAGTTTAGTAGAGCTATATGGTGTCGCACACCGCTTAAGCATCTTTTCTATTTGGGTTAGGCATGTAGAGAAAGAACTTCATAAACTCGAAATGTCATCCATAAATACTTCCATCATTTTTTGACAGGTCGTGGATGATTGCCACATTACATCTTGGAATGTGCTGGTGAAATTGCAGAGAGGGCCAAAGGGCATGCGTCGGTAGGCTAAGTTCCGTTTGGGCAAGTAATGTTGTCCTTTTCTGATCATTTGGGTCGATGGGTATTTGAAATTAAACCTGAGAATCCATCGAGAAAACCATTAGATATTCGGTTTTCCCGCAAGCTCTCGAGCATTTGGTCCTTGATTGTAGTGGGAAAATGGTCTTTTCGGGTGGCTTCATTCAATTTTCGGTAGTCAATGCATACCCGCCATCCCGTAACTAATCGAGTTGGGATCAACTCGTTTTGCTAATTCTCAACTATGGTAAAACCACCTTTCTTTAGTACACAGTGTACCAGGCTTACCCAGGGACTATCCGAGATTAGGGTATATTAGATCTAGCGTCAAAGAGTTTTCAAAATTCTTTTGTATGACATCGTGGATTTTTTGGGTTTACTCGTCTCTGATGTTGGACCGCTGTGTGTGTAGTCCTCTTCCATTAGAATTTGTGAGTACAAAATGCTGGGTTTAATACCCGTGATATCGGAGAGTTTTCAAGGGATGACGCTTGTGGGAATGGCAAAACCTTTATGAGAGCGGACTTTCTCATGGACACTTAAATCTTTAGCATGTTGATCTGGTACTTGGTTGTCACCCTCTATAAAAGGAATATTCGATAGGTGTGAGGTAAGTCCTTGAGCTCGACCTCGGAAGGTTCATCATATTGTTGTTTCATTGTTTTGGTATTCACAAATCTTGTGTTCTTTTTAAACCTCTGGGAAAATATTTGCATGGTTGGGTAGTGTCGTGATCGGTCTCACTATTTAGGATAGCTTCAAGTAGAAGAATGTCCTTCATCGGGATCACTTTCGGCATCATCAAATTCTTGTAAGTGTACGAATAAGTATCAGAAAGTTCAGCACTCTATTTCTTCAAGAATGAAATCATACCTCGAAAATGGAGTAAGGGTTAGGAGATTTTAGTTAGGTCTATCAACATTCGGTTTTCAATTAAGGATAGTGGAAATTCCATTTGCTAATAACTCCGAGAAACCTAAACCTCTTGAGAAATATTCATCACACGACTATTTTTCCATAAAGTCGACCCTTGTTAACTGATTCCATGGCATTATAAGAGAAATTTTCGTATCAGTACTTTGAAGTCACGGATTTGTCATCATGTTCTTTAAGGTCATCTCATCACGTGTACATCAATCAAGGCCTCTTGACGTTCTTAAAAAATTGGTCTTCCTAAATATCAACGGGACTCTAGGGTCGGATCATAGTCAACTACCACAAATCGGCTGGAAAGTAGAAGGTTCAAAACGTCACATAATGTCCTTCGGCTATGCTGGTGGGAGTGGAGATCGATCGGACGGGCTAACTCGGTATCCATCCTAGTTTGGTCAGTCTTGGGAGATTAAAGTTTTCAAAGACGGTGGGAGTGCATTAGATTGATTGCTACTGCCCGAGATCGGGCCGGGGCTAAGCATTCAACCAAACTTGGAAAATCACTTGGTATCAGAAATCTACCCGGGTCTCCTAAATTTTTCGGGATATGTCTTTAGGATGAATGTCGAGCAATTTTCATTAACCGGTGTTTTGGTTAATTCATGATCTTGTCATTGTTGTTCAAAAGCTTTCTGGAAAATCGGTTGCAAAATTAGGCATGTGCATGGAGAGCTACAGCGAAGTCAGTCGAAGTGGTGATTCGGAAAAAATTTCATAATTTTCAAAGCTTAAAAGTGTCGTCCTATTTAGCGGATTTTCCCCTTGTTTACCCTAGTGGATATGGTAAAAGGTTGCTTTCTGGTTTAGGCATGGACAACTAGTTCATCAAACTTGGGATATCGGAGGATTGGAGTTATGGTCCCTTTTTTGGGTTTTTACTTCGTTAGGAAGCACCGTTGCCTTTGTCACCTCGGTGTCAACTTTTCACAAACAGCCAGGAGGTGAGTATTTAAGTCCATCATTATGAATCACCGCTTTGGTGGTGAGTGCTTTCATTCACCCTTAGGGTTAGCTACGGGTGTTTGTAGGAAAGAGATCCCGATTTTGAGGTTAGAGCTTGGTTGGAATGTACGATTTTGGTGAGCAGTTCGGTTATGTTCGGAAGTTGTGGTTTTAGCATGTTTTGCATAACCCGCATCATTGCTTTGACATAGCTCTCAAATCTGTTTTTACACACGCCGAAGCTTGATGAGCTGGGTAAGATCTTGGGTGTTGATTACGTGGGTTGATACTTGGGGCTTGCTTGATGAAACATGAGGTCGTTGGATTTGACACTGGTTGTCGCCATTTCCAAGGTTTTGGTTCTTGGTGACAACGATTCTGAGTGTTGGCTTGGTGTTGTGTTGTATGGAGGAAAAACCGGGGTGGTATGATTTTGGTTTGCATTGGTGGCGGACGGTAGCCGGACGGAATTTCCATTGGTTGAAATTTGCTGCGGTGCTTGCGAGACGTTATAGGGATGTTATCTCTGGTAATTGTTTTGCTATCGGTAGCAGGAAACTACGATATATTGAGTGGGCAAACAACCGCAGGTAACACAACTCTGGCTCTCCGCTTTTACGAGGAGCAGGAGCTGGTAACTGGAGATGTTATGCTTTTGTGGAGAAGTAGAGCTCTTAAACCTTATCTTTCAATTCAGCAAAATTCGGGTGATATCCGGAGTGTGGGGTGACTCGTACTCACCTTAGCAACAATGGCTTATGTCTGCGGGTGTGGACGAACTTGGACTTTGACTCTCGGATGCTTGCAGAATTCAGCGGGCTTTTGTCCAATAAAAGTTTCCTCCTGCGGAGGAGTAGTTCAAGAGTCTTGATCATTAACATTTATGGCATTGTAAAATGTATAAAGTTGAGGATGGCTCGTGAATCCATGATGTGGACATTGCTCGGAGAAGATCTTAATCGATCCCAAGCCCTCACTAAACGACTCTTCGATCTTTGTTTGAATATTGGTAATTTCGTTCCGAAGGATGGGTCGTTTTAGAAGGCTGGGAAAAAACTGATTTATAAATTTAGCAATGAGGTCATCCCATGTTTGAATTGATCGAGGGGGCTCTTTCTCAAGCCATATCCGGGCTGCCCCCTCGAGAGAGAAAGGAAAAAGCATCAACTTAATTGATGTGGTCGGGACATTAGGATATCTCAAAGTAGAGGTGATTTTATTGAAGTAACGGATGGTTGTCGGCATGTGGGCCTCTTTGTTCTATGCACGGCAAGAACTGCTTGTTTCTGGTCCAGTTGGTGAGCAAAAACCTATGCTTGATACTCATTTTTGCTGCTTCAATTTCAGGAACAACAATTGCTTCCTCGTATCCCTCGGTGGGAGCTTGGAGCAATTCTGCCATAGTTCGATTATCAGCCATCGTATCTTGGGTTAGGATTGTTATTTGGTTTCTAAGATTAAGATTTGGTCGTTAAACAGAGTTTGTTGGTCTGCTTTTTTGTCGACGTTTACGGGATTGGTAGATGCAGAACGAGTGCGCATGCACAAAATAGAAATAGAACAAGTATAAAACTGTACACTAATTTTGTGTTTTATGATTTATTCACAATGAAATTTTACGGACATTGAGAAATAAGCAAACTTCTTACGCCAAATAATCAACTTGACTTCACGGTAGCTCTCAAAAAGATATTAAAAGACAGTAGTTTGAGCGGAGGTAAGTAGGAATAGCGCAAAGCTGTATTTCTGCTTTTGGGTCGGTAGTTCCTTGGAACAACCCACTTATACCCACTTTATAAGCTTGTTTAACTTTTCAAGGTGTGCCGTATGTCTTAAGAGACATTAATGCAAGTTTTTTTTAAATCTTTTGTTCGAGTTAGTGGAACACCAATAAGTCACCGGAAAGAGTCTTATTATGATTAATTACCACAATGAGATTAGTATTATATTTTGGTATTTTTACCAATTTGTGAATTTTATTTCTTTTTATGGACAATGTTTTTATATTTTTGGTTTTTTCTTTTGTTTTTGTATGATAATTATACTAATAAAAGAAAATGAAAAATATTTTATGTACTTTTTTTGTTTTTATTAAAGAAGATTATTCACAGATTGATGTGAATCACCAAGTGTGCAAATGTAACAAAATTCGTTTCACAAGCCTCCCCGGACAATGCGGCGCCAAAAATTTGACCAGCGGGAATCACCCCTTTAAATATTGTGAACAAATTACAAACATGTATAAATACACAGCAAGGGACTAAATCACGCGAGAGCAATGAAAACCGGAAGCAGTATAGAGTGTTCCTCGGTCGTTATGTCCCAACGAGGCTGGAATGGAAAATCGAAAGACTATTGATGGTTGATGTTTGAATATGACAAGGATGTGATTTAACACTAACACTGATAAGCAAATGCACATATAAATAAGCAAGAGAATAAGCTAGAACAAGCATAAAAGCTAGAAATGGCAAAAACACTTAAAACTTTTACACTAAGGCACAAACAAGCTCAAATAAGCTTAAGACAAATCAAATAAGCTAAACTAACTCTAAATAAGCAAATCCGAAAAGCAATTAAGCTAAATTAAACAAGATAAACACAACAGTACTAACAACAGTACTAACAGTATTAACTACCAGTACTAACTTGGAGTTAGTACTGCTAGCTTTAGGTTAGTACTGTTAGCTTAAGGTTAGTACTGCTAGCCTTAACAGAACACAATTAAACAAGAAATAAGCAAATAAGCTAAAACAGAAGGTTAACTACCCAAAATAAGCACTTAAGCATAAGAATAAGCAACCAGAATAGACTATAATGACAAATAAGCTAAAAAGCTACAAACTGATACATTATTGAAAATACTTTGAAAAGGAAAATAAGCTTAAATAAGCTTACTCCTAAAAACAGTAAAGGAAAATGGTTTAATCTACTAAAAAGCTAAGGAAATCTTAAACAAGCTGAAATAATAAGCTGATTAGCTAAATTGAACTACCAGTACTAACAGTACTAACTAACAGTACTAACTTGGAGTTAGTACTGCTAGCCTTGAGTTAGTACTGCTACCTTTGGAATCCAAGAAAATGAACCAGCAGTACTAACTTGGACGTTTAGTACCTACTGCTTGTTCTAAACACCCCTTAAAAAGCATTTTTCTTTCAAACTAATTAAAAACAGATTATCAAATAACAAATTAAAACACTTATAAGCAAATTTCAATCAGTGATAAGCACTTAAATAAGCTAAATTAGTCTAACAGTGTTAACTCAAAACTAACAGTTTTAACAAGTGAACTTAACAGTATTAACTTGAAAGTTGCACAAATCACTTTTAAACTAACAACTAAGCAAGATACGCACTAAACATACTGACAAAGTCTGCAGAAAGTAAGAATAAGAAGAAAAAGAGAGAGACTTACAAAACCCTTGCTCAAAACAGGGTGAATCAATGAATCTACAAGCTCTAGCTTGTATAAAACAAGCTAGTGAGTCCATAAGCCCATCCTTTAATACTGGCTTATCATCATAAATAGCTTGTTGGTGTATTTGAGAGTGATTTTTGTAACTTTCTCCTTTAAACTACTTAAACTTTTTACTTTACTTAATGAAAACACTTATAAGTAACTGTGTTGAGAGCTTTTTTGAAACACAAAAAAATATGATTAAGAAACTAACACTGGTATTGTAAATTGACTTAATAAACTCAAACTTGCATTAATCTTGAAAGTGTTACAAAGCTGAAAGTAAAAAGCTGTAAATGACTTTAAAAACTGAAAATTATAAACTTAAGATATTCTAAAAAAATTAACAGGTTGCCTCAAAATTTAATAAGCCGAAGTCTTGGACATGCAAGCTTGTGCTTCTTTGAGAGTACAAACAAAGTGTGCTTGTTGTGTGAGGTGAATCTCAAGCAAAATGTAGTTAGATTTCCCAGCCTTTGATTCTAATTGAGCTTCCGTTGGAGACAAGCTCAGCCATCAAAATGCTTTTGGAATGGAGATGATTGCCAACATGGCCTTTATACAACTAGGGGGGTTAGTAGGGTGATTGAAATGATTTTGGACTAGGAAGAAGTGGTTTTGAGCCAGGAAGTAATAATGGCCCACATACAAGTTTTGTAACTAGGGTATGAGGCGGGACAGAGACATTTAGGGAAGTCGGCCAAGCTTTGGTCCCCTCAAGTAGTATATCTATGAAATCAATCTCTACCGATGCAATTTGACCCTTGCTTTTAATCTTTTGTAATACAACTTTAGTCCCACTTGCCTTGGCAGTTTTTAGCCCCTCATTTGTATTGTTCTCACTTGGCTTGACTTTTGACTTTGTCCTTTCCATTCCGTGCTTGGATTTGTTTGTTTTTGGCTTTCTTTTTGCTCCTTTTCTTGAATATCCGTTTCCTGCACAATACAAATGCAAACATACAAATACAATGTATTTTTGGTACGTTTTTAGTCATTTAAGTTCGCTTATAGTGGAAAATGGTATGTGTAATTAAACACATATCAACTTACTTTTGGGAGGAACCATATACATTTAAACTGTGCTCAGATAATATAATGAGAAGATGCGTGGCTGGAAGCGAAACCCTTGAAATTCTGGCACATTGTCATTCATGACCTATTGGTGGGCACCATAGTGCTAATATTACCGCAAAGAAGGTTTACGAGTCCCAATTTTATTGGCCTAGTGTATTTAAGGATGCTAATGAGTATGTGAGATAATGTGATGCATGTCAAAGATCAGGAAACATATCTTCAAGGAACGAAATGCCTCAAAATAACATTCCAGGTATGACGAAAGTCTTTGATGTTTAGGGATTCGATTTTATGGGACCATTTCCCCAATCTAGAGGTAATAAATACATATTAGTAGCTGTCGATTATATATCCAAATGGGTCGAAGCTTAAGCATTACCTACGAATGGCGCGCGTGTTATGGTTAAGTTTTTAAGAAGTTTATTTCCTAGGTTTGGAGTTCCTAAAGCTTTTATTAGATAGAGGGACACATTTTTGTAATTCCCAGCTTGAAAAAGCTTTACAAAGATATGGTGTGACTCACAAATTATCCACGGCATATCACCCTCAATCTAATAGACAAACTGAAGTTACTAATAGGGCTACTAAGCGTATCCTAGAGAGATCAGTGAGGTACAATCCTAAAGGTTGGTCAGAAAAACTTAACGATGCATTATGGGCGTTTAGGACGGCCTACAAAACACCACAGGGTGTACACCTTTTAGATTAGTTTATGGGAAAGCATGCCATTTACCCGTAGAGATCAAGCATAAGGCACATTGGGCATTAAAACAATGTAATATGGATTTAACGCTTGCTAGCAAAAGTCGTCTTATGCAGCTAATGAGTTAGCTGAATTGAGAGATGGTGCTTATGAGAATACTAAAATTTACAAAGAACGGACCAAAAAAATGGCATGATTCGAGAATCTTCGTCGTGATAAAGATTTTAAGGTAGGCGACAAGGTGCTACTTTATAATTCTCGTTTGAAGATGTACCCTGGAAAACTTAAATCAAAATGGAGCGGTCCAAACATTGTCAAAACCTTGTATCCACATGGGGTTATAGAAATCACTGACAGGGACGGGTTTAGCTTCAAAGTCAATGGGTAACGATTGAAGAAATATTACGGAGGTGACATTGACAAGGAGGATGATTAGGTATAAGAGTTGAAATGAAGGAAAGATAGCTGTAAGGGCGTCCTAACTTAAAGACTCTCACAAAAACAAAAGTGCTTGCCGGGAGACAACCCGGAATGTATTTTCAATCTTTATCGAGTCTGTCTTCCCAGACTCTCTATATAGCGTATCCAAATTCCATAGATACGACGTATCAACTATTTGGACGTTATCTAGTCTTAATTTTCAGCACAGTCTATATCACGTATTCATTAAATGAATACAGCGTATACAGGTATCAATACGGCGTATCTTGGGGGCGTATCGACTTCCTGTACAGTTTTAGGAATTTATTTTGAGTCTAACCAAACGAATACACAGAGATAAAATGCATTTATTTCAATGAGAATTTGCCAGGACCTAAGTGGAAAAATACACAAATATAGTTGAGAAGTTTACAAATCTGGAAATCTTGAAGTGTTGGAGTCTTGAAACTTCAAGACGGCTGTTCAACACAGAATCTTACTCATAAACACAACTTGGAGAATCTACCGAGCAAATATCAGGGGATTTTCTCATTCAAATTCTTTTTAAATTCTCGTATTTAACTTATATATCAACGAGGACGGTAGTATAATTCAAGTGTGGGTAGGAATAGAATGTTTACTTGTCCCTAATTTTTCACATAAAAAGCTTAAATTATGCACAATTTAAAAAAATTCCAGCATACTTTTGTGAAATTTAAATGTTTACAAAACCCGCATATAAATAACCCTTGATAGATTATTGTGAGGATTTAACCTTCGTACCAATGTTATCCAATCCATAAAAATATGAGTGTTCGTGATGTTGTAGACTTTAGAACATGCTTGGTTATATCTATTCGTTAACCACAATAAGGAGTAATTATTAATTTAATTGGATAACTGTTAAATTGGTAAATCTATGGATACAACCCAAATCGCCCTATACATGTTGTTTATTAACTAACTACACCAGTTAGTTAACCTACCATTAAACCCTTCCACTCTCATATTTAGAGTGAAGATCCACTAGAACAACCCGTAGAGCCAATCCTTTAGGAATTTACACCAACTATTTGTTTCGTTACACCCTTATACCTTAACCTACTGGTATGTGTTTAATTACACATACCTTTTACCTTTTAAAACAAGTTAAAATAACCAAAAATGGACTTAAAATGCCAAAAATATGCTTGTTTTGCTAATTATGTTGTGCAGGAACGGATATCTAAAGAAAGGACGAAAAACAAAGCCAAAACGACAAAACCGGACACGGAATGGAAAAGTGTGGTAAAGACAAAGTCAAGACAAAGCCCAAGTGTGAAAAAGTCAACCAAAGTCAACCCCGACAAATCCAAAGTCATAGAGTGAAGAAAAATAAGCTTAGGGGCCAAAATTGCCAAGTCCCTAACTTATTTAATGAAAAGGACATAAGGCATTACTGTGAGGGACTCATCGCCATTTCCCCAAAGTATTAACCACAAGGTCATTTCTGCTACCCACCCAAAGCCTATAACTCACAAGGACCATGAATGGAATAACCTTTATAACCTTTGGGGACCTTTTCTGTCAAATCCCCAAACTATTTACACACAAGGACGAAAATTGCAAAACATATATAACCTTTGAGGGACTAGTAGTGACAAACTCCCAAACCCACACCCCCGTTTTTGAAACACTGTACATCTTCTACAAAGTTTCCCCGCCAAAACTCATAAACCCCATATCCTGTCACTTTCAGCTTCGTTGACCTCCCAACATCCCTCTAAACATGTCACTAACCTAAACCTACCCTCCCACATGATGTCGCCAAGCTGGCAATCCTAAACCCACCCATTACCGAATCAATGGTTGTTATAACTCGGATTGGCAACCAAGAATAACGCAAGGCCAGGATTAACTTTGAGGAGTCCCCCCTCTCACAACAAGCAACACAAGACGGTTTTGTGTCTACAAAGAAAGCCACAATGAAGGAGGACAAAAGAGAAGACAAAATCAAATACCCTAGCTATCGTTTTTCTATAATAAATGCTTTTGTAAGCCCTTGAGCAATGAGTTTAGTGAGAGTTTTATTCAGAGAGAAGTTCATTTTATTTTCAATTTGTAACCTAGCTTTTATGTACTTGTACTTTTTTTAATGAAAAACTCAGTTATCTCTTAAATTGTGTTCCAAGTTCGTGTTTCCTTTAGCCACATCTAATCTCTTAATATAAGCATTTTATATCTGTTTTAAAACCTTAATACAAGAATTTAAGAAAAATTAAAAAGAAAAAAAAGTCACTGTTTGATTAAGCCAAGGATGAATGAGCAAACTTGGATGGCTCATTGGGGTGCTTAGTATAGCTTATTTATAAGCTAAGGGGTAGGATTAGAGCTTATTTAGGTTCATACACTCCTGTTTTGAGCAAGGAGCCAAGGTACACTCCCTTTTAAATTTTTGCTTAAAGTTACTGTAGCAAGCTTATTTATGTCTTATTGTGCTTATTTGCTTTTGCTTTTTACCCTTTAGTGCTTAACTATGCTTGTTTAATACTTGTCCTTTAAAATTTGTGCTTAAACTAGTCTTTATAGTTTTAAAAATCCGTTTTTAAAATATAAAGGGGTGTTTGGGTTAAGCCCAAAATGGGTCAAAATGTTAATGTCATGGGTTGGTGTCACTTGGCCATCTTTGGCTAAGTACATTAAGCTCATTTAAGCTTGTTTTCTGTTTGTTGTAAGCAAAAAGTGTAGTTTCAAGTTGTGTCAAAGTTAGCAAAAAAATTTGTTAAGTCAAAAGCCACTTTACACAGCTTATTTGATTAAGCTGTGTAAAGTCCTTTAATACCTTTGTTTTGAGTCCTTATTTGAGTATCTAAACAAGTTTTTAAAAGTGTTTTGAGTCATTCTTTTACCTAAGTCAAAACTGCCAAAAATTTGGTGTCACCTTTTAGTAAAAGAAAAAGCTCTTTTTCAAGAACAAAAACCAGCAGGTTTAAATTGTTTTTAGCAAATGAAATTTTGAATATAAGCTCTTCATAAGCCCCTTTTAATCTGTTTACCATTTATTTTTCATTTTGAGCTTATTTGACAGCTTATTTTAAGCTGTCAAATTAAAGCCCCATTTTTAGTTTTTCATTTCCCCTAGTGCTAAGGGGCTTATTTTTCAGCCCACTTTTTACTTATTAGTTATGTCTACACAAGCATTTTGGCTTTTTCTAGAAAGCCAATAACTCTTTAATAACAATCTCATTGGTTCAGACCTTAGGAGCCCTTTTTGTTGCTTAATTTTAAGCCAAAAAAGTGTCCCAAGCTTCTTCTTTAAGCATCCTAGCTTATAGCTTTATTGATTTAGCTTTTCTTCTGTTTTACTACTAATATTGTTTGCATAAGGCATGATTGAAGTTAGGTTAGCTAGTTCCTTTTATTTATCTTCAGTTTCACCAGCTTATTAGTTTCTTAAGCTCTTGTTAGCTTTGCTTAAGTCCATGTGCCCTTAAGCTTAGTTAAGCATACTGTTGATTTGATTTAGCCTTTTTTAGCTTTATTAGTTGAGTTAATTTTAATCATAATGCTTATTAGGTTAGGTTATATAATCCCTTTCAGCTATATGTCCAAATGTTAGCTAATTAGTTCAAAAAGCCCTAAAGAAGTACCCATTTTAAGCCTTTAAACTCATAAGCCACTGCCAACTTAGGAGCCCTTTTCAGCTTTATTTTTACTTTTCTCAAAAAGCAGTAGTTATGAAAAAATAAAAGCTCAAGTGGCTTAACAAGATTTGGTTAAAAAGTTTTTCAAAAAAAAAAAGAGGAATCATAGGAAACCCGGGTGAGCAAGACTCGAACCCGGGTCTCACCTCAATACTCCCTTTTTTATAACAAACACTCTTACCGCTGTGCCCTTGGGTCTTTTCTGTTAGACCCTTGGGCACCTTGGTATTTAAGGGTGTTTGGCCCCTTTTAGCTATAAGCTCGTTTGAGCTTATTTTCAGCTTATTCATAAGCTGAATTTTGGGTTTCTTATTTTTCTTAGGATAGTTGTAGGGTCTAGTATTTTAGGTAATTTTCTCAGAATTTTTAAAAATAGTTTAGTATTTTTTATAATTTAATTTCTTTAAAAGTTTATAAAAATTCATAAAATACAAAAATTATCAAAAATATATTTTTCTTTTGTAGGAAATTTTCTTTAGTCATATTTTACGTAGGAAAAATAGAAAAACTTTCGTAGGGTTAATTTTGCAAACTTTTGATTTTTAAAGAACGGGTCTCGGGTACGGTTCTTGTCTTGACTCGTTTTTGGGTCAAACGACCTCCGTTTCAGTCTAGTTATTTTTAAACTTTGTTATTTGTCATCTTAGAATCTATATTAGCTTTAAATTGTTTAGGTTTAAATTTGCAAAATTAGGTTTTTTGACCCTCGTTTTTTCGTTGCCCGTTTTAGGATTTAAGTTAAATAGCTTTCATTTTTAGGTTTTTTCTCAATCGTTTTTGCTTGTTATTGATTAATTTAGCTTTCTACACTCTCAAATCATTAATCCCATTCAAACTCCAATTTTTCGACTATATCGATTCTCTAGCACAGCCTCGTTGGGGATAAACGACCCGGGGAAATTCTATACTACTCATCGGTTTCATTGATTGTTTTTAGATTATACTTACTATATATATTTTATTATATATTATATATATATAAGGTGTTAATTTAGCATCAATCAAATTTTTGGCGCCGCTGCCGGGGAGGCTGTGAAACCGATTATCGTTACGTTTGTCAAGATGTGTTTGAATCTGTGAATAGTATCATATAAAAAAAACCCTAAAAGTACAAAAATATTTTCATTTTCTTTTTTAGTATAATTATCATTTAAAGAAAAAGCCCTATGAAAATTCTTTGATTTACAAAGAGAAAACTAAGAGGATTCATGACGCAAAGATCAAAAACCGCGTTTTCAACGTCGGTGATCAAGTCCTCCTCTTTAACTCAAGATTGAAAATTTTCTCCGGCAAGTTGAAATCCCGCTGGTCAGGACCATTTACCATTGTTCAAGTTTTCCCGTATGGCACCGTTGAGTTATCCCAAAACTCCGGGCCAAACTTCAAAGTAAATGGTCATCGTCTCAAGCACTACTTTGGAGGTGATATCCCTGCTATGGATATCCCTGACCTCCAAACCTTCCCTAAGGACAACTGAATTCAGGGAATTGGGTCAAGCTTAGTGACCCTAAACAAGCGCTTCGTGGGAGGCACCCCATGCTTATCCTAGTTTATCAGTAGTAGTAGTATGCTAGCTTAGTAATGAATAAGTGTTTAGTTTGTGAGGAAGGCTTGCCTCATTCTTTTCCATGTTTTGTGTTTGTGCTGTTTTGTCCAGATGTCTTGGATTTATGAAGCCACCTCGTGCTCGTGGATTATGTTCCCTTCATCACAAGAGCTTCACAATCCTCAACTTCATTTGGGAATCCCGATATCCTAATCTTACGATCTTAACGTTTTATCTTTAACATAATCAAAACGCTTGTAGGATTTACGAAAACCCTTCGTAGGGGGGATCTTCGATTTGATTATGCCTGCAGCCGTTGTTTTCACGTAAGCCCGTTTTTACCACCAAAAATTTTGAAAAATACAAAAAAAAAATGAAAAAATTTCCAAAAAAAATGAAAAAATTTTTTAAAAAATTTCAAAAATAAAATAAGTGTTTTGTCACAATTTTGACTTTCCTGCTGGGTAGAATAAGAGTAAATTTTGACTCGATCGAGCGTGTTGAGCTCTAGCTTGTTCCTTAACTTTTAGACTAAGCATTCGTGAATATTCGCGAAGAACGAAAAATGATAGTGTTAAGTATGAGTTGAATGCTAAACAAGGATTATTTGGAGCTTATGTGTGTAATTTGTCGCTTTTTCTCCCATAAGATTCTAACCTGATTAATATACGTGCTACTTTTGGAAATTAAACTTAAATCAATAATTTTTATGTAGTATATAGCAAAAACTTTAGACTTAGTTCAAATTTATACTTGAATTTTTCAAAAAGACGTTTTCCTAATATAAAGTTTCAAAAAAAAAAAAAATTTGATGAAAATGATGAAAAATGCAAAAATATAATAAATATAAACTGTGGGTTGATAAAAGTTTGCTGTATCTTGCCGGCTCACAACCGATGTTACAGCCTTCTAAAAGGTCGAGGGTTACAAATTGCGTAAATAGTTAATATTAAGTGTGAATAAAAAGATCTTTTTGTTAAATCCAAATATGCTTTTGAACTTTGGCTATTATATTTTATAAGCTATGTGTATACGGAAAACCAGAGTTTTTGAAACCTAAGGTCCGTGAGTCCAGAATA
>BQNB010096398.1:5800-22590 GCA_026074375.1 Tanacetum coccineum
GACGGCGTCGCTTTGTAATCCTAACGCTGTCGCCACGTAGACGATTCTAGATCCTTTTTAAGTCGACCACGTCCTGACGCCGTCGCCAAATTCCTGACGCTGTCACTATATAGATCACGATGGCGTCACTTTATGCCTGTGACGCCGTTTCAGCCACTGTTTGCATAAATCTTCAAGAGATTTGGTGTAGGTCCGTAATCTTGACCGTTTCTTCTCCAAATGAGCCTAAGTCATGTGTATTTCCTCTAAAATCCATCTAAGTGCCCGAAAACAAATGATTATGCACGTAATCTGGGCATATTTGCATGATTTAGGAGGTTAAATGACCCCAAAATAGTGCATAAAATGACACTTCATCAAATACCCTTACACTTGGGATTTGCTTATCCTCAAGCAAATGGGCTTTTCTACCTAGACAATAGCAATATGAGGGTCATTTTATCTACTCTTTAAAAGTATTTTACAACACAACCTTCTAGACCTTGTAATTAAAAGCACAGAAAGTATATACTAGCACCTCACAAAAGTGTTTAGGATTCTCTCTTTCACTCGGGTGTATAATAAATAATAACATAATAGGGGAAATGGAAAATCAGCACTCATTACCTGTCATAGCATATAAATTACCATAGGCTTGGTAAAGGAAAAAAACCTCTACCATTAGGCGCAAGCATTATTCATTACTATCTAAGAGGGTTTTTTAAAGGGTTATGGGGTAGGTGTAAGATAACATATAATGGAAACGGAAATGAATAGGATACATTTAGGTGGCTTTCGGTGAATTTGGAGTGGAAGGGTTAGCTAATTATTTACATGAATACACGCTGGTTTGGTTGCTAAGCAATGACTCGGACGAAGATATACAAACTCTACACAACTCTACATCAATCTTTTTCTTTTTCTTTTCTATTTCTTTAATAACATAATACATCACAATGTGGGGTTTATAATACGTACCCCTACACTTGAGCTTTTACATGCTCGATATTTACAACCTAACTAATGACCCGATTTGAGGTGGATCAAAATAACATGGAAATCATCTAACAAATATATTGGGGTATTGACTTAACTTTTCTTCCCTATTCTTCTGCGAAATACATACTACCATCATTCCCAATCGTCCCAAAATAGTATTTACAAGGATAAGGACTTAGCAACCGTGTACTTAAATATTTAACTTGGGTTAAACACAATAATGTACTAAAAATAAGTACATACAAGGTGGGTTAAGGCTATTTAGGTGTAACGATTGGTTTAAAGGTGACAATGCTCTTTATTAATAGTCCGGCTTAACCAGAAAATTACGAGAACCATAAAAAAGGATATGCTCGGAGGGTTGTACTAGGGGTATCCTGCACTAAAGGTGAGTGCATGGCAAGGGTGTGGGATAGTTACACGATCATTGTGACCATCATAACAATTACAGGTTTAAAACATGGGTTAATCCTAATGCCTCTTATCAAGCAAATCCTAACACTTACTATGCAATCTCAGGATGCATCACAAAAAAAAGTTCTAGAATTTAATATACTACCGGTACACTCTCATAATCCTAAAGTAACCAATACCATTGTTCCAAAAAAGGAGACAAAACCACGCATACACATCGGTAACGATGGAATAGACACACATGATTGCTCACTCCTTAACTCGAACAAGCTAAAGGTATAACATCTAAGGGCGAACCTCGCATTTTGGGGGGTGGAATTTGAGGGTTTTTGTGCTAGTAATATAAATTCCTATCCATTAGACGCTCTTAATACTTGGTTTTCGTCGGTATGTGTCATAAAAAATTTTAAATTTTGGTCAAAATTACCTCTTATGCTATGTTTCGATATATTACCCATCATTTTAAGGATAAAGCAAATGGCAAATGAAAGAATAGTTTCTAAGGCTTATTTTCCCCCTACACTTAAGTTGAACATTATCCCCAATGTTCTATAAAGGTACCCATAAAAATGAATAAAGGGAAAAGAAAACAAGGAAAAGAAACTTATACTCCCTTGGTTTGCTTAATAATGGAGAAGAAACATGCGATAACTAGTTAAATCATCATCCAAGAATTGTCCAATGAAATTTCCTAAGAACTTCCAAGCTTCTTCTCGTCAAATATAACCTGTAAATCAAAGACAAAGAAAACTACACCAAGCATAAAATGTGCGATATATAGATATAAAATATGAATTTAGGGTTTGAATCGATAAAGCAGTAAAGATTGGATGAGAGAATTGTCAAACTCATTGGTTTTGCAGGTTTATAATAGAAGATTACATATTATATATGTTATGCAAGTTTTATTTTCAAAAATGATTAAAAACTTTAAGTTTTCTGGACCTCGGCGTTTGACGTCGTCAGGAAAATCATGACCCCGTCACAGGTGTCGTGGTGACGGTGTCGCGTGTAAATCATGACGCCGTCTCCACGTTCTATGAAACGAAATTTTTGTTTTTGATGAAAAATTTCCTGCACTTGATTCCATAAGTTAATTCCTGTATAAATAGTTGCATAAAACCTGAGATTTGATAATTTACTCATATGACTCAAAACTGACGCGAATTAATCTAAACAAATTATTTAACATGCTTGAACTTGGTTTAAAAACCGGATAGATTCCCCTATACTTATTATTTGCAAAATGCCTTTGATTGAAATTAAGACGAGGTTAAAAACAATAAAAAGCATGATTACAAGATAGAGTTCGATCATGATAGAATAAAATGAAAAGAATAAAACACATGACGGGGAAAAATTAAATATTGGTTTGCCTCCCAAGAAGTTCTTTTATTTATTTAGGAGTCTTGTAGTTAGACTCGAAGTCACACGTTCTTACGTGACTTCTCCTTCATCATCCATTCCTTCCTTGGTTATAATAAGAGTGGGATGCTTGCCTTTGAAAATTTTGCTCCTCTATTGGTTGAACTTCATCTCCCTTTCCAAGTGAAGCTTTATCTTTTCTTCCTATTCTAGGACTAGCCTATTCACAGTCATAGTGGGGGCTATGGGCTCTATGTCGTTCTTGACTCCTTTCTCACTCATACATGGGAAATCAGGTATCCTATGGAAACTTATCTTACCCTTTCCAGATCTTAGAGTTATGGTGCCTTTATCAAACTTAATTACGGCCTTGGTCGTTGTCAGGAATGATATTCCTAAGACGAAAGGCCTCTTTTCATTTTCCTTGATATTCAAAATCACAAAGTCTATGGGATATACATATTCAGCGACCTCAACTAATACATCCTCAACAATTCCTAAAGGGTAAATGTACGAGTAGCTAGCTAGTGAGAGTCTAATGTCTGTCTTAGCAGGCATCTCGTTGGTAAGTTTCATGTAAGTGGAGTAGGGAATGACATTCACATCAGACCCTTGATCGACGAGGGCGTTTACGTGCTTAAGGCCCCCTATGCTGTAAGGTATTTCGAAATTCCCTCTGACGTCCTCCTTCTTTGTTATCTTATTTTTGAGGATCGCTTCATAAACAGGCCCCCGAGGCAACACATTATATGTCTTTCCCTTTACCTTCCCAACTCGAGCCCTAGATAGAGAGTCATTGAGCCTATTATTATCGACTAGTCCCTCGATTAGTTTTTCATTAATCCTATGCTTCAAATAATATTCTACAGGCCGAGAATTGAGTACTTATTCCACTTCTTTCCTTTCAGCATTTTTTATTGGGTTATTTTTAGTTTCATTACTCCTTTCGGCTTCCATCACTGGTATTTCCGTTTCTGTTACTGTAGGTTTTAGAGTGTTGTCGAGTGTCTCGTCCGTCTTGTCACTCCTTTCTTCCTTTCCTCTTGCTAGAGAGATAGGGTTTACGTTCTTGGCGATGGGGAATTTGGCTTCTTCCTTTATCAATACTTTTCTAGGGGCTCTGCTGGCCGTGAGTTCCTTAAGAAGTCCAAACATTTTAGTCATTCTGTCGTTGATCTCCTCGAGTTGCTTGAAAATGGCATTCTCAAATCTTTCCAATCTTTCGGAGTGTGCTGCCATGTAGTCCCTTACTCGAGCCCAAAAGTAGTTCTTAATGCTTAGGGTTGAGGGCTTGGACTTGTACGTTCACGAAAAGTAAAGGGATTCAGCTTAGACGGCTTGTTATGGCTTTACGGGCGAGGGTTGGAATGGACTGCATCAGCATAAGCATGAGGGATGTGTGTTGAGCTCCTAGGGGTTGGTCGTGATCCCTTTAGTAAGAAGTTAATCAGGTCTTCGAGCTTAAGAAGTCTTCGGTCATGTGTTTTTGAGATGCCTTGAGGTGTAGAATTAGTCTTGACAGGTTTGAAGAATTCTTTCATGTCATTCCAACCCTCATGGTCGTAAAGAGAGAGGTTCTCAATGATTTCCCAAGATTCGTCGGCATTCTTATTGCAGAGTTTGCCGCTAGCGGAGCGGTCAATCTCATACTTAAGATGAAAGGAGACATGATCATAAAAATTTTAGATTTGAAGCCAACGATCGATGCCATGATGAGGGACTTTTTGGAGTAAGTCCTTGAAACGAGTCTATGCTTCGGATTAAGGTTCTCCATGATGTTGTTGGAACATCAAGATATCATTGCGGAGTTTTGCGGTCCTTCTCGGTGGAAAGAGTTGAGCAAGGAATCGGGTAGTAAGATCCTCCCATGTGGTGATGGATCCTTCTAGAAGACGTTCAAGCCAATTGCTAGCTTGATCGCGAAGGGAAAATTGAAATAAACGCAGGCGCGTTCTTTCCCTATTTTCACCGTCAAGGTCAAGTGAGTCCACTAGTTTTAGGAAATCCTTGAGGTGTTGGTTTGGATCCTCGGACCGAAGTCCGTGGAATGAGCATCCGTTTTGCACCAACCGGATGGTGTCAGATCGAAGAGGTACCACGTTATTCCCTACGGGGAGCTTGATGGTATTCCTATAGCCCTCGTGGCTAGGTTTGGAGTAATCTCCTAGAGTACGGATAGGATTCTCATCTCCCATGGTGGTTGACAAGAATGGGTTACGAAACAGATAACATAGAGAACAGATAGACTACGAGAAAGCTAATATGAGAAAATTAAATCTTGCTTGAAAGGATTCAAGCAAGTAGAACTAAGCTAAACTATGATCAGAACCAAACTATTCCCCGGCAGCGGCGCCAAAAACTTGTTGCAGTTTTCATAAGGGACTTCTACAAGAAGTTTTACAACTCCCTAGGCAATGTACCTAAACGTTATAGTGTAGTATAGGCAAGACTTGAGGGTTGTTATCGTTCTCTAGGGGAATAGGTTGGGAAGGTTTTGATCACGGTATAACAGAATTCTAAGGGTTGAGAGAAGATTATTTTTGTATTTTTGTATTTTTAAGAAAGCAGGTAAAAAATGTTTGAGAGGTTTGGTTGGTTTTAGCTATTAAACTAAATAATAAACTACACTACTGGTGATAACAATATAATAAAAGATTGTGTTTATTTAATCATGTATTACTCCCTAGATTGCTTCTCCTAGTGTTGTTGCTTTGTCACATTGTGATTATCTATGTAATTATGTCCTAAGTCATGAACAAATTACATGAACCCGCCGTCTATTTAATATTCTGTTAAGGCAACGCACAAGTAAGGTAGTATGAAGACTATTACAAGGCCCCTAAGAGTATATTAAATGCATTTGAAATATATTAAGAGTAGATCAACCATATAAGGGGCAAGGTAGTATGAAGACTGTTACCCGATGGTATCCTTTCTACACAATCATGTTTTCCTAGACATATCAACAGCGATACAGACAAAAGCTGGTTTTCTAAGACCTAACATGCATATTCATCACAAGAAGCAACACCACTAAGATCTACATCCTAGGTTTCATACAATCATAAATAAACACAATAGAAGGTTTAGCCAAGCATGTTAAAGATAAAGCAAGAACAGATAAGAATCACACAACAAAACATATTGAATGATTAAGATAGTCTTACTTGATTAAAACATGAATTGAAGGAAGTACAATAGGGTTTTGAGGCCCTAAAATCGTCCCTAACAGCTACTAAACGAACTAGGGTTTGTCCCTTTTCTTTTACTCTAAAGTTACACACTTAAAACCCTAATAACAGATTTGTATATGTACGAAAATCGTTGTGACGACGTCGCGTTTTAATTGTGACTCCGTTATGAATAGAATATTCTAGATAATGGGCTGGGTCGTGCATTCTGACGCTGTCTTGAGATCTTGTGACGCCGTCTTGAGATGAGTTATGACGGCGTCACGTGTAATCTGTGACGCCGTCTCCAGCTTCTGAGTAGAAATTCTTGAGAGATGTTGGTGTAGGTCCGTAGTCTTGTCCGTTTCTTCTCCAAATGAGCCCAAGTCACGTGTATTTCCTCCAAATGCCTTCCAAATGCTGAATACCTGAAAAGGAACAATTAAGTACCTATTTTGTGCATAAATGCATGATTTAGGGGTTAAATGACCCCAAAAAAGTGTATAAAATGACACCTCATCAATAGGGTGCAATCGCTTGAGGCCACCGTCAAGCCAACATGGACCCCTGCCAAACTGGCGCCACAGCACCCTCGCCCAATTGCGCCATTGCAAAAGTGATGAATTTGGCTTGCGCCAAATGAAAATAAATTTGCATTTTTTGATCGTTGGTAGGCCCTAATTGCTACTTTCTATTTGTTACTTTTTTTAGGTAAAAGGTTTTTACACTCGGTAATATATTACTTCAAAAAAAGTTTAACTACATATGATGTGAGTGAATGTCACATCTTAACCCATTACATAGGCAAAAAAACACAGCATTTGTGCTTGAAACTATACTTATCTTAAGAATCACAAACAAAACTTTTGAATTACTATATGGAAAACAAGCACTACCTAGATTACATTTAACTCACATAGATACCAAATAAAACCTAATGTTTAACTGCCCTCGGAGATTGACATCGAACGTATTAAAAAATTAAATCTCTTCTTCTGTTAAGTCCGATATCACATCATCATATCCATTATACAAGTTATACTTATCAAGTTCACGTAAACTAGGGTCGTTTGTTTCGCCATCATGTCTCTTAGATGAAGAGGCCATAAAGTGAGTAGTCTCATTATCATACTCTTCAACATCACTTTTTGAATTATCATATTGCAAATCCATCAAAGACTAGGGATATAACCCGATTCCACAGTCACCCGTTTATCCTTATTAACAACCTCTACACAATTAGGCTTTGGCCCATGTTTATTCAAATTATTTAACTCCTTTTCACTAATGGAACTGAAATGGCCTACATTACTAGCTTCCTTTAAGCCACCCATACTACCTAAAGCATCAAAAGAATTAGAATTAGTAGTAGTTTTAACAACCTGTGTGGCACTCGAAACCTTCGACTTTGACTGCCTAGAATCCAGCTTCTTGTCATTCTTAGGGTGAACCGATCTACCAACAAGATATGACTTCGAACCAATATGACACAACGAACCACTTGCCTGGGAGTCTTTTTATTCTTCAAAACAATTGAGACAAGATACGAACATCTTGGTGGTCTCCATTACCAACTAGGGCTACTAAGATACGAACATTAATAGTTTTCTAACTTGGTTCTCCATTAAAAAGATTCACATATGAAACAGGCCCATCCCCAGTCAACTTCACACTATTAGTCGACTTAGCAACACCAATACTCTTACCATGTTCACAAACAAAAATCCTTCACTTCCATTTTCACTTTCATTTCTTTATTGTTTCACAAAAATGTATAGAAATCCAAATGATTCGTTTTCAATAACATTGTCGGGATGTAGTCTTCGACATTTTTTTTCTTAATTTCTTTTTTGTGTTTTTTAATTATCTTATTTTAATTTGTATTTTTATTTTAATGAATGAAAAATTAGTTGGATTATTAAAAAATGAAAAAGAAAAAATGATGGCGGAAGGGGGGGGGGGGTGTTTTTGACGTGTGAGTGACAGAGAAGTGAAAGAGGACAATGTGTGAGTGAAAGAGAAGTGAAAGAGGACAATGGTGAAGTGACGCCTAAATAGCAGTTTTGCCTGATGCACTGTACCCCTTGCTCTTATTTTTCATTTTAGTTGTAGCGTTGTTTCTTTAGTGTCTTGCTACTTTTATTGAAATTGTTTATAAGAAAAAGCTTGTAGACGAAAATTGACATGTAGTCGACACGAGTCGGCTTGTGTACACAAAGTCACAGTTCACTTGATCATTGGGTTATGTTATTTAACAAAACAAAAAAGACTCGAGAAATAAGCCAAAACAGTTCTGCTTTTGGTGTAGGATCTGGTCGCAAAGGTTTGTTTTTTCTTAGGGTTTTACTAATCGAAGTTTAGGGTTTTGGTTAACTATCTATTGGGGTTCGCTATTATTAATTACGAATTATAATTCTTTGGCGAGCCCTAATTACGTATGTTGGTTAGTTTCGATCTTGCCTTCACGTATTTACTTTTGGATCTGTTTTCGATTTCTGGCTGCCCTAAACTAAAAACCCTGTCCTAGGTTTTTTTTAATCCAAATCAAAACTTTGGTTTGTGGATTTGGGCGTGTGTGCTGCTGGTAGTGTAAGGTTGTTGTTGGCGGTGGAATGGAGCGTAACTTCTTGAGCCAAAAAGGTAGAGGGGGGAGAGATGTAAAGGAGAAGAGTTCGAATGCTACGGACATATAGGTAGTAAAGGATGGTAACATACCATCTGAGGAGGTTGGTTTACCATCTGTGGTTGACGAGACTGTGGCGAAAGGAAAGCAAAGTTCTTTAGTGGATACAACTAGTTTGGGATCGTATCCACCATTACCTATGCAGGGAACTACTGCAGCTGGTAATACCCCCGGTAAGTCTTCATATGCTAATGTTACTAGTAAACCAAGTGGGACGAAAGTGAATTTTCATAATTTGTTTACACCGGGGGGTAATGTGATTGATGTGGTTATCCCGGTGGAATCTATTAGAGCTATAAGTGAACGATTTGCTAATACTGCATATGGTTTCTTCTTGGGAAAGCGGGTGGCCTACCCTATTGTTGCTAGCTATGTTATGAACACTTGGGGTAAATATGGGCTGGTTTGATCAATGTTTAGCTCGTCTACTGGGTTATTCTCCTTTCAATTTAGCTTCATGGATGATTTGGATGCAATGCTTGAATATGGTCCGTGGTTTATTCACAATAATCCGCTTATTTTGAAAAAGTGGCAACCGGATGTCAACCTATTAAAGAAGATGTTGGTACTGTTCCAATTTGGGTTAAACTCTATGGTGTCCCTGTTACGGCGTTTAGCGAGGATGGGTTGAGTGTCATTGCTACTAAACTAGGTACTCCTCTAATGATTGACTCTTATACGTCTGATATGTGCATGCAATCATGAGGCATGTCAAGCTATGCTAGAGCTATGATTGAGCTTCGATCTGATGTGAATTTAAAAGATAACATTGTGGTGGTTATGCCTAAAATTACTAAGGAGGGCTACTATACATGTAATATTCGTGTTGAGTATGAGTGAAAACCTCCTAGGTGTGCGTGTTGTAAGGCTTTTGGTCATGTTAAGAGGAATGCCCAAAGAATATAGGTGCTAGTGAGACGAAGAATTTAAAGAAGACTAGTCAAACTCCTAAAGGTATTCTGGTTGGCCAAAAGGTAGGATTTAAACCAACAAAACAATTGTATCAACCTGTTTCTAAAACGCCTACTATCAACACTAGCGGAATTAAGAAGAATAATGTGGTGCCTACTAAAGAGGTTGGTAAGTCAAACCCTTTTGAGGTGCTTACCTCGGTTAAAAATGATGTGGAGTTTGGTACCAATGGTGTAACTTCAAATTTGGCCAGCCAAGAGGCCAACACTAGTGGATCTTCGTTTTGGAATGTGAATTCTAATAGTCCTAGTACTACTCCTATTATTGAGAAAATTGATAAGATTAAAAAAATGATTATTGATGGAAAAGTTACTTTGGTGGATGATGATGGAAAACCTTTAGAAAATGTTGTTTCTTCGGGTGATTATGAAAGTGAAGATGAGGTTGCTTCAGTTGATAATGAAATGTCTAGTTTCTTGGCTAAGAAAGATGGCTATGGTACACAGAGTTTGCTTGAGCAGCGGAAGGAATCTTACGAGAATGATGACTACGAATACGACTTATATGATGATGATATGTATGAAAGTCAGAAAATTCCTGATAATGACTACGAATACGACCCATATGATGATGATATGTATGAAAGTCAAAAAATTCCTGAGCTTCAAGCTATTTGTGATAACTTGGATATTAGAGTTAGGGGTTAGGGGTCGTAGAAAGAAATAGTTTTCTTGTATTATTGTTTCTTTTATAGGTCTACTCTAGTTGTGTTTCTTCCTTAAAGGCAGTGGTTTGCCTATGAAACGAGCGGAGATGTAAGACTCGCCCTCATCCTTTGTACTTAATTGTTTTTTGAAATAATAAAATTTACCGAGGAAACCCTTTACCTAAAAAACAAGCCAAAACAAAACACACTGCTACCTCTTTATATGCGAAGACTATAAATAAAAAAAAGGCAAACAAGTGGAGAAAATACGGCGAACTAAACAAAGACCCAAAACCTGTATAATAAGCCAATCTAGTGAAAAAACGTACGGCGACCTTACAAAGAGTTATAATAAGCCAATCTATGAACACATATATATCCACTTAGTTTAAGCCGTATTCAATCTACTAATCGTATTATGAACTCAAAAAGGCATTTTACTAATCCATTTATTGATCATAAAATGACGTAATTGATTTCATGCACTAGAGTATCCTTTCTAAGAGGCATCAAGTCAAAACACATCGTGTTTTTGAAGCGCCATATGACCCAAGTCGTGGTTTGAAGGACTACTTCAAAGCATATCTACGTCAAATTACAAAGACCTACCGTATACCCCCAAGAGTTTAAATCGCTTAAGCTTTTTGGGTAGTAATTGAAGCACCAATAATTTAACATTATCTTGTAAAGGCCTCATGCAACTGTACAATCAACAAATACATGTTGATTTTTTTTTCATTAATAGACCGGGCACCGAATTGAATCCAATTCCATGCCAAGACGCCAGATATGGATGTTAACTTTAACGGGGAGAGCTTTATTCCAACGAACCTGTGAGAGAAATGGAGGTAGAATATTAGGTTGCGTTTAGTTGGAAAACATTTTTCATCATTTTCTGTTTCCTGTTTTGTAGGAAAAAAGAGGGGGTTTCCATCTCTACAAAACAATTAAAATTTTGAAAAACGCGTTTAGTTAAAGAACATGTGTTTGTGTTTTTTATTTTACAAAACTAGAATACATGTTCAAGTGTTGTTGTTTCTATCTCAATTCTCTATTTACTTTTGTAATATTATAAAGACATATTCAAAACACAAAAATAGAGGCGGCCAAACGGGCGGGCCGGGAGGGCGCAGGCATCAGGCAAAACGGGTACGGGCCAAAACGAGCACGGGCTAAAACGGACACTAATGGGATAAATGGGCTACGGGGTGAATCTTATTTATTTAATGGTTTTTTAACGTTTTCGTCCGTATTTTTACGTTTTCGTCTGTTTTTTACGTTTTCGTTCGTTTTTAACGTTTTCGTCCGTATTTTTACGTTTTCATCCTCTTTTTTTACTTTTTCGTCCTTTTTTTCGATTTGGTCATTTTTAGGATTTCGTCAGTTTTTTACGTTTTCATCTGTTTTTTTACGATTTCGTCTGTTTTTTACGATTTCGTCCTTTTTTTACGTTTTCGTCCATTTTTTTACGTCTCGTCGGTTTTTTTACGATTTCGTCAGTTTTTTACGATTTTGTCCCTTTTTTTACGATTTCGTCCGTTTTTTTACGATTTCATCGCTTTTTTTTACGTTTTCGTCCGTTTATTACGATTTCGTCCGTTTTTTACGTTTTCGCCCTTTTTTACGATTTCGTCCGTTTTTTAAGTTTTCATCCGTTTTTTACGTTTTTGTCTGTAATTTTACGTGTTCGTCACTAAAAAAACGGACGAAAATGTAAAAAATGACGAAATCATAAAAAAAACAGACGAAATCGTAAAAAAAGGGACGAAATCGTAAAAAAATAGACGAAAACGTAAAAAAACGAACGAAATCGTAAAAAACAGACGAAATCGCAAAAAAACGGACGATATCGTAAAAAACAGATGAAATCGTAAAAAACAGATGAAATCGTAAAAAACAGACGAAATCGTAAAAAATGGACGAAATCGTAAAAAACGGACGAAAACATAAAAAATGGACGAAACCGTAAAAAGAACGGACGAAAACGTAAAAAGCGGACGAAAACGTAAAAAAACTGTCAAAATCGTAAAAAAACGGACCAAATCGTAAAAAACGGACGAAAACGTAAAAAACGGACGAAATCGTAAAAAAACAGACAAAAACGTAAAAAAACAAACGAAAACGTAAAAAAACTATCAAAATCGTAAAAAACGTCTGTAAGCGTACATAAACATCAAAAAACTTATAAAAACGTATAAAACGTAGGAAATAAGAGGAAAATAGATATGGGTGTCATAAAAGGAAAACGGGAAAAACAGAATAAAATTGTTTTCTAGTTTTGTGTATAAAAGGAGAAAATAGGGATTTTGTGTTTTGTAGAGAATTTTGTTGAAAAACGACGAAATGAACGCGATCTCTGTTTTCCTTGTTTCCCACAAAACATTTTGTGGAAAACAAGTGTGTTTTCTTCCAACTAAACACAGCCTTAGTGTCGATTAATTTTCCTTTAGAACAAAATAGTATTCTATCAGATAGGGTTAACTTCCCCACCTCTATCTACAACCTTCTTTTCGATG
The DNA here is from genome assembly GCA_026074375.1 of Tanacetum coccineum. Taxonomy (NCBI): domain Eukaryota; kingdom Viridiplantae; phylum Streptophyta; class Magnoliopsida; order Asterales; family Asteraceae; genus Tanacetum; species Tanacetum coccineum. The sequence goes on from BQNB010096398.1 coordinate 18,545, forward strand.
TGTTTATTCAAGTAGCTATGTGATTTTTTTGGCATAATGCAACGATTCATGATAAGTTTGATTGTCACAAAAGTAACCCAATGATGCTAGACTCATATACTAATTTCATGTGTTTGGATTGAAATTGATGCTTCTAACAGTTTTAGCGATAATCTGGTTATGGCTGTTCCAAACCTTGATGAACTTGGATATACGAAAGAAATCATTCAAGTTGAATACGAGTGGAAACCTCCTCGTTGTACTACGTGCTTAATTTTTTGTCATTCAGGTGATGATTGTCCAAAAGCTCCTAAACGAGTGGTGAATAAGGTGAATAAAGGTAAAGGTGGATCATCGAGGGCTGATGAAGATGGTTTATTGAAGAAAAAAGAAGAAATCTGGTGGCAATAATGGAGGCACCAAAAACTTAAAACCGGTCTTGGTCAAGCAAAAAACAATATGTTACCCTAAAGCAAATCAACCCACTAAAGAGGCGATCCTTAAAACGGCTCCTTCTACTACTAAAAAGAAGGTCTCGACAACATGTCACTCTTCAAGGAAGACAGGTAAAATGAATGCTTCGACATCAGGTAATGGTACCTTTTCTCTTAGTAACTCGTTTGAGGCTTTAAATGTTGATAACGCAGTTACTGAGGAAGTTGATTCGGGGGGTTAACACTTCTATGTCTGGTGTGCAAGAGGAAAGGCAAATTTCTATCCCTTTAGTTGAAAAGATTAACCGTGCGTTTGGATTGTGGTATGGTATGGCGGAATGAGAATAGCAATGATTGTTTTCGTTTGTTTTGAATGAATGTATTTGAGGATAGTCAAATTTAAATGTATTTCATAGAAGGCAAGATAGTGTGGTATTAAGAAACCATTCCCCACTGGCCCACTCAGCCAAGAATTACATCCACAAATATTATGGGCCCAGTCAACCAAAAAATAACATCCATAAATATTATGAACTTTGTTTTTAGTCTTCACGATGGAGCTATTCTTGGTTAAAAAGACAAAATGATACCCGATCTTTATTATTAATCCAAACAATTGAATTGAAATCGATTCTTTCATTGTAATTCAACCTTATACCTATACCTATACCCATTGTGATTCATGACAAACGGCTCCTAATATGTTTGAACAACAGCTGCTGGCGGGGAATGTGTGCTTTTGGATGATGAGGGTAAACCTTTGGAAAATATTGATTATACGGGTGATCATGATAGCGAGGATGAAGTTGAACCTGTTGATAATGAAATAGCAAGTTTCCTGGCTTCAAAACCATCAGGGGTTAGTTATGGTACTAATAGCTTGCTGGAACAATGGAGGGAAACCTATAGGAATAATAATTACGACTACGACCCATATGATGATAATATGTATGAAGGCTAGAAATTCCTGACAATATTCGATCTATATGCGATAATTTGGATATCAAGGTTCGATGTCGTAAGAAGAAATAGATGACTTGATGTTTTTAGTCTCTTGTTGTCAGTTTTTATATGTACCTTCATTTAAGGAAGTAGGTTGCCAATGTAACAAGCTGAGATGTGAGATTCACCATTATCCATTGTACTGAATTATTTTTTGGAGTAATAAATTTACCGGAGAAACCCTTTACAAAAAAACGATTGATGATAAATATTTATTATTTTCACGTTTAAATCTTAGGTAAGTATAAAATTAAGATTTTTACCACCCACAAGGTGTAAAAAATGAAATAGGTATAGGAATGTAATTGTCAATTGATTAGTATTTGATAAAACTGTACATAATATAAGGATTACATAGAATATTCTAGATACGGGCTTGAGCCCAAATACATTAAAACCATACTAAACTATCGACTAACATTCCCTCGCAGTTTGAGCGGGAGGACACCAAACACTCAAACTGGTACGAAACTTTTCAAACAAAACAGAAGGCAATCCCTTGGTGAAGATATCCGCAAACTAATAACGAGAAGGAAAATGTAGAACTCTAACCTAACAAGCAACAACCAAATCTTGAACAAAATGAATATCTATCTCTATATGCTTCGTACGTTGATGCTGAACCAGATTAGAAGACAGATAGACACCACTAACATTATCACAGTAAACAAGCATAGCGAAAGACAAAGGTGTATGCAACCGAAGGAGTAAATTCCTCAACCAACACGGCTCAGCAACATCATTGGCAACACCACGATACTCTGCCTCAGCATTACAACGAAAAAGTTTCGGTTGACGCTTAGAGGACCAGGATAGTAAATTGTTGCCAATAAATACACAATAACCTGAAGTCGATCGCCGAGTAGTAGGACAACCAGCCCAATCCGCATCCGAATAAGCAACCAAAGATGTAGTAGAAGACGAAAATAATTTCAACCCATGATTTAAAGTACCATGAACATATCTCAAAATCCATTTAAGAGTAGAGAAACGAGGCTCTCGAGTATCATGCATATAAAGACAAACCTGCTAAACTGCATAGGAAATATCTAGGCGTGTAAAAGTAAGATACTAGAGAGAACCTGCAAGACTCTGATAAAAAGTCTGGTCAGAAACTGGATCACCATCATCCCCTACCTTAGACTCAGTATCAACAGGTGTCCGGCTAGGATTACAATTAGCCATATGTGCCCGCTCAAGAATCTCAGCAGCATACTTATGCTGAGACAAGAACATTCCTGAAGAATCACGTGTAACAGAAATACCCAAAAAATAATTAAGCGACCCAAGATCTGTCATAGAAAACTCCTGATGCAAGAAACCAATTATCTACGGTAACAAAGTCTCAGAAGAAGCTGTTAGTACAATATCATCAACATACAATAATAGATAAGCAGTATCAGTCCCCTGTCTGTAAATAAATAAAGATGTGTCACAACGACTATGATGAAACCCAACACGAGTAATGTAAGAAGCAAATCACTGAAACCAAAACCGAGGGGCCTGCTTAAGCCCATATAGAGACCGCTGCAATAAACAAAAATAATCAGGATTGCTATGATACCATGTAGGAATGTAATTGTCGATTGATTATTATCTGATAAAATTGTACATAATATATGGATTACATAGAATATTCTAGATACGGGCTTCAGCCCAAATACATTCAACCCATACTAAACTATCGACTAACAATAGGGCTAATATTATTGGAAGTCCTGCATATTTAAATAAAAATTTAAATCAAATTAACTCATCTAAAACCGTGTGTTATGAATTTTTACAACTAGAACACTGTGAACATGCTTTTGTCAAAAAAATAATATGATTGATACTCATATTTTCAACACAAACTTGGTGATCGATCAAGCAAATGTTTATTTGCATCTTCAAATACAAGTTTCCTAAATAATAATGATGGATAAAACTTCACGAAAATTATCGAGTTTATGATTAATGAAACTTATAAGTTCACACTAAACAAATATATTTTAAATATAAGTGATTTGCGAACAAAAACCGCCAGGGATGTGGTTAAAATGATTTTTTTTCTTACAATTTGATGTAATAGATTATTTCAACCAATCACATCTAAGTAATATTTATGTACCCATCTTTTCCAAGATTGTTTTCAAAATTTTAGTAATTTATATCCATTTATGATACAATCACTTGCTTAATCATATCACAAGGCATGTTATTAGTTATACACATAGTTTAAAGGGATAAAAACGTTTTTGCCTCATGAGCAAATGCTTGTTTTAAGGAATGCCTTAAAATTAAACCATTTGGTCAATTGCTCCATGCGATTTAGACAAAAATATTCGTAAAATGGGTTTTGTCTTTTAAGAAATCGCATAAGTCGTATTGGTGTTTTTGGGGCAATTGGAAAAATGATTTAATTTTGAGGCATTCCTTGAAGCAAACTTGTTAAATTGAGGCAGAAATGTAATTAGCGCTAATTTAAATCTGCACCTTACCGACATTAAAACTAGTTAAAGCGTACATTAATTTCACTTATAAGATATCACATTTTTTATTAAAACATCATCAAAGTGACATTCAGCTAGCAAGATGATAAAGAGATTACAAAGAGTTTACACAAGAAGATTATATTGTTTTTTTTCTTTT
>BQNB010096399.1:0-25635 GCA_026074375.1 Tanacetum coccineum
CAATAAGGATCATAATTTTTGGATTAATAATGAAGGAGTTATGTATTTTTCACGATTATGATAATAAATACTTTTATAAAACTAATTTTAGAAAATTTACTGTTCATCTCAGACATGAACATTTTGAAAACATCATTTATTTGATAAAGCTTTAATTTACGAAGACGTGCTTGAAAGAATCACTAAAATCAGATCTAAAACGAATAAGATACGACATTTACGAGTTTTATGTTAATTAAAGTTATAAAATAAGCTTATAATTGTTATGAACATTAAAAATCACTGTTCACCAGGGGATTTTAAAATATGAAAATGTAATATTTTGATACATCGACTTAATACGAGAACATGGACGTAAGAAGCATCCCAAACGGGCTTAAAACGAAAAAGATACGCACTATTTTATACTTGTGCATTATTTCCTGACGTGAATAGTGTTGGTTCGTTTTTAATATAAATTTTTGCGAAACATTTTTTAGAATCATTTATATAATATTGTTAGCCTCAAAATAATGAGTCGAACAATGGAAGTTCGTTCATAATTATATTAGGTCTCACTAAATTAATATACGTTGTAATAGGCTACACGGGTAAACGGGCTCTTAAATGTAATCTAACCGGTCACGTGTATCGGGCGAAAGCCCAAGCAATCCCGAGCCCGGCCCGTAGAAATACCAAGGCATGAAAGCCTCTTGGTATTAAGTATAAATACCCCTCTCCAAGTATGGAGAGGGTGTTGATGCTTGTTGATGCTTGTTGATTATTGTTGATTCTCATTTGTTATTTTCTCATTTGTAAGAATTAACCAACTCTTATTTTTCTCTCTAACTTTCTCTCTCTAACTTCTCTCTACAATTCTTCATATCTTCTCATCTTAATTTCTTGTTTCAATAATGAAGTGAAAGTGATTAAAGGGTAACCTACACTAAGGGGCGCTTTAGTAGTAGTGGTAATCCTAGTTAAAGGGCACGCATTTCCTACGATAGTGAAGGTCCGACCAGTAGGTCTCCAAATATATCCAATAGTGGTAAACATCTTCTTTGTTGGTTTCAAAACTTTTCTCTTTCTTTGTTTCTTAGCATATTTAGATTTTGCACGAGCATTCACATTATTGATATAATCAAGAACACACAAATCATGATTATCAGAAATGGAAAACGTTGTATAAACGAACGGGTCATGTCGAAATTTTATAAAAATCCTATACTTAGATTTTTATTCAAAAAGACTTACTTTTACGACAAAATAATAAAATATTATTATTTTAATAAGTCGACTAAAAGACGAAAAATATATATTTAGAAAATATAAAATATGAAACTTCTCTAAGTTGTTTTATTTAAATGAACGTTTAAATTCCTATAAGCTATACAAATAATTAAGGTAACTAAGGTTACCGAATGGATTTATCAAGTAATATTGAAATGTCTTACTTACTATTTACTTAAATAGTATAAGTATATTATACGAAAGTATGAATTGGAGTATGTTATCTTGAAACTAAGTCATCAACCATCACACCACTGATAACGTTAAGGGTGGCGATACAACGCACATTTGACCACTATGCATCAAACCTTTTGAAACGTATGTCTAAATTGAACATTTATTGGACTAGGTCATGTTCGGACGTCGTTGCATTTTGCTTGTTGGATTTTGCTACTATCCCATGTTGAGGTGTGTTCAACCGAGCCCATTTTTTTAAATCTTTTCCAATGGGACAATGATACTCAAATCTATTTGAACTTGTTTCTGTACTGTGGCAAAAAGTTTAATTGTTTTTAAAGGACTAATAGTTATGTGGCCTATACTCGCTATATGAATGACATGAGTTTTGGTAGAATATACTATGTGGAACTTTCTGTGCGGATCTTTTATAGCATAGACTTGCTATGGTTTGAAATGATATGTGATCTTTCGCCCTATGTATAGCTTTAGCTGATAGGCTTTAGGTGCGTGTGAATTGAGAGTTGAGGAGCTTACATGGCAATTGGTGTCCATATGGATGAGATTTAGATAGCATGGAGTTGCTATGTTTGGAAATTGAATGTGTTGCATGTATTCACTGTCATATTGCACAATTGTCCACTACTTAAAATATTGGCACAACGACTGGGTTTTCTGTCAAACCTACGAGCTCACCAATATTTTTGTTGACCTTTCGAGTATCATTTTCAGGTATTAAGAATGATCAGTCAAGTTAAGTTGCAAGCTTTAGCGGACCTTAAAATCATCATGTATGTATTGCGTTCTGAGAGATTTGGCATTGAGCTTTGTGTTGAACTTAAGTAAATTGAGGATTGTTGTTTTAAGACTAGTATGGACCCCTGCGTGGGTATTTGGTTGTATTTGTGGAGACTATTTGATGTGTTCTTGTTGGGACTTCACTCAAGTCTGTATTTGAGGTTGAAGATCATCATGACACTCTTCATTAATGCATTTTAGTTTTCCCTAATCATGTACCTGTGTTAATAAGATCATTTTTTCGTCGCATACCGTTTCCCGCCTATGTTGGGGGTGTTGACAGATTGTTATCAGAGCCCAGGTATAAGAACTAGGTGGTTTTGGCCTAGACTATAACCTAAGGACCTTCATATAGTTGCATATAGGATCTATGTGCGCGGTGTTCCGCTTATACTTGCTTCTATGGGTTTAATATAGTATATGAATTATGAAAAGTCAAACATTGAAATATGAAGCTCAATACTAGGACAACTGGGAAGGTTGGGGCGGTATAAGTACGATGGCCAAAATAGTTATAAATGTATCATAACTCACGCGTGTTTGGTAATATCATTCACATAAATCGGTGTTGACACCTTAGGACCGTATTATGCGTATTATAGTATATTAAGTTATCATATATATTAACCTTCCTGCCTACCTAACATTGACATTATTTCCTCCCACTAGTTAGAAAATACCAGGCCAAGGATGATTCACAAAGTGCTGGCTATGCACTGCCAATCACTAGGAGAATGATAGGTGGACGAACTGGTAGAGGAGGGTGGACGACACATGTAGAGGAGGTGGAAGAAACTAGAGGTCAGATATGGTGAAACAAGGTAATGGGGGATTGATGGTCAATGTGGCAAATATGTGGTCCAGGTAAATGAGGTGAATGATCGTGTCCGACGGAGTCCCCTACTTCTCCACTATCAAGCACAGCAGCCCAAAACTTACTTCTCAATATCTTAGCTTAAGTAGACAACCAAGGCAGCAATCAAGGGAACCCTGGAAATCAAAACGGCGATGCCATCAATGACAACATCCAGGGCGATATTAGGAATGTCATTGTGAACAACGACCGAAGAGGTTGTACCTAATGAGTTCTAGCTGTAACCTAAAAGAAGTAGTGATGGTAAAGGGAGGTGCTATGTCAGATAACCTGATGGATGAGAAATGGAGTCCAGTTCAGGATATGAGTGGGATGTGAGGATAAACCAAAAGGTGAAGTATAATGAAGGGTCATATATTGTGTGAGGCCCTCTCCCGTGGTGAAACTCTCAGATCACACACGAAGCTGAGAGCGTTGTTAGGAGTCATAGGAAGACTTTAAGATTTTCAAGAGTGGGATTTTTGGCCCCTGTCAAATGAGATGCATAAACTAGAAACATGAGTTTGGAACTACGTCATGGTCTTGGCTTGGCCATATTGCGTACACTGATAGGTTTCCATGACATAGCTAGGTTAATTCCCCATTTTAGTTACCCCTAAGAACAAGATAATTAGAGAATACATTTATGGCCCTTGGCTCCATAGATCCGTAAATGGAGGCAGTAACGGAGCCAACAACGTATTCAAATGCTGTGCAGAAAGCTTGTACACGAACAGATGAAGCCGTTAGGATGGAACACTTAAGAGAAACACTAAGAAGAGAGGTAACACGTGGAGAGACGTGTATACAGGAATGTGAAGATGAATAACAAGAGTCTAGGACTGGAATGCTTTTGCTACAACTGCTAATCCAGTGAGGAGAGAGTACATGGGTATGACACCTAAATATACGAACTATAACCTGACTAAATTGAGTCGAATTATCGAGCTTGTTTTTGTTGTAACCGCCTTGGCATCTGCTAAGTACTGAAGAGTATAACCTAAAGGAGGTAAGTCCCAGTTGAATGCTATAACCCAACTAACTGCTACTCGTGGAGCATGTTTTGAAAGTGGAGTGGAACCGATCATTTCAGATCAGGCATAGTGTCCTAGGTTGAGCCACAGTCACACAGAAGGCCAGGGGATAATCCGTCTACATAAAGTCTGAGATGCGTCTAATAATGAGAGTGACAAGGAGTCCTTCTAAGGGAACAACGGTAACTCAGAGCACGTAGCAATGGGATCGGTATAATAGCTGACAAACCCTGTCGTAGCAATTAGAAGACAGCTTAGCAAGGGGACCAATCTAAACATCATAGACGGTAATTAGTTCACATTAAACGAAGTCACCTATGCTAAAAACATTACATACTAATTCGATGCCTCACCGTAGGTGTTATCCTTCCTCAGAGCGACATATCTAGTTTTCGCGAAGTTCCACCTAACACTCCTATCATACCTACAGGCGTACTAAGTACGCAAACAATTCTCCAGAGCCCCTCAGTCAACATTATTGGACATCTTACCTGATATCTATCTCTTATCGAAACGATTCTGAATAAAGAGAGTCATGACGTGAGCGGTAGACTCTGACGTAAGCACGTATGTGATAAAAGTTACCTAGGGTTGCAACACCTAGAAATAAGACCAAAGAGACACAATGTTTGATATTTAATTATTTATACCCTTATTGGTATAGCTGCGAGTTTTTGATAGTAGAATCAATCAGCTAGCGAAAATGGAGTATGCGTCTGTCCAAGACACAGTGACAGGCCTAAAATAATTTTATCGGAGTAAAGTAGTATAAGAATCACCCCTATATGAAAACGAGTGTCCCAATTTCAACTAATAGCAGTTAAATAGTCGGAGATAAAGACCAGAAAAGCATAAAATAAGACATCTAATGAGTGCTAACCAAGGAACAAAAAACAAGAACGATAGTTGTGGTTTAGAGACTTTCTTGAGGTATTTTCGATGACCTATTCAGGATTACCAACCTAGTCGAGAAATCGAGTTTTCGTATTAGTTAAACCCTGAGAGTAAATCACCGGTCTATGAATAATCTCACTATTCGATTAGCGCACCTCAAAAAATGGAGATTTGTTAGGTAGTATAAACTCAGCAACTCTAGATAAGATTCATTCGCGCCCAAATCTTCTTTCTCCACCAGTCAGCACTAGGGAGCACCGGTATTATATATGCTAAAAATAAGATGGTTTCCTTTTATAATGTACATGTGGAGGACATTCCAAAGATTGTGTATTAGGAACTTGTTTATGAGACCATTTCGAGTTCACAGTAAATGTTCCTTTTGTTCTGACTAATGCACTAGTGGGTATATATGGATCATAATGGAACCTAGTGTGTATGCCTATCTAGACAAGGACGTTAGTGATAGTGTTCATTGAATGATATTTTAGTTACTCTAGAACTGGGATGAGCAGACTCGAATTGCGCTCTAGGGTGTAAGTTTTGAGGAACAACTCAAGAAAGAGAAACTGAATGCTAAGTCTTCTAAGTAGGAGAGCGGAGAATTACTGGTTTGCAAGAGTATAGTTATTTTCATGAGAGGCATGTGATCAATGGGATGGGATTTCATGTAAAATCCCCCATACGATTGAAGCGTTAAGAATTTCTGGGAATTCCCCCTAGAACTCTTCCAAAAGTTCGTTTAATTTCTAGCTTATCTGGTTATTATCGTCAGAATTCATTGAGAAATATTCTAAGAAAGCTAAGTCGCTTACCATTTTGACAACAAAAAAGTAAGACCATTGATTCTCTGAGGGGGAGGACAACAGGAACAAGACGCCGCGCGCTTCACAACAACACTCTGCGAAGAGATCACCGCGCTCAACATCCTTTATCGCAATCATGGCCCACTGTTCTCCTAGAGCACATCTCCCTGATGGATACTGACGCAAGATTATGTGGTGTAATGTGATAAACATCAGGCTTAAGGATTAGGTTGTGTTTTGGATGCACCAAGCAGGTAAGGTGATAGCATATGCTATCAGGCAGTTGCAAATCTAAGAGAAAACCTACACCACCCATGATCTTATAATTGGTGCCTTGAGGTTTGCTCTCAAGAACTATAGACACTACTTGTATGGCACATAGAAGCATTATCTATACGACCATAAGAGTCTTCGCACATCTTTAACCAATGGAATTTGCCTAACATGCACCGCGTCATATATCGAGCTTTTTTTAGCGACTATGACTGCAAAATATACACTACCATCTTTGGTAGAGAGCGAATGTAGTAGCTGATGCACTGAGTAGGAAGGAGAGGATCAAACCTAGAGGATTAGATTCCATAAACATATCCTTTAGTCCGAGTATCAAGATAAGATACTAGCAGCTTAGGAAGAGCATTGATGAGTCCGCAGGGTTTTACAAGATGGCTAATGAACTAATAAGAGCAAAGGAGTGATGGAGCATTTGATATTACCTGGATCGAATATGTTCCCTTTGAAGGGTGATGAGAGAACCTTGATAAGGGATAAAGCCAATAATTCGAGAGTTACTCTGTACTCCCAGAAGCTGACAAAGATGTTACTAAGAAATTCATAGGACATGTACTTAGCTGGCATGAATGAAAAAAAGATATAGCTGTGTATGTAAGTAAAATGTTTAACTGTTTGAAAGTGAAGGCTGAACATCAAGGCCGATCTGCTTACTGCAGTAACCATGAGATCCTGAAGCGTAAATGGTTATAGAGAATACGCAATGGACCTCTCTTGTCTACGAAGCAACCAAGGCGACTCAAGTAGCTAGGAATGACATAATTGGTCATGTGCGACCAATTAACTAATCCATTTCATTTTTCTACCCATGTGAGTAGGACTAATAAGCATGGATAGGATTAGCTAGAACTCTATCTGAATAGACAGTGCTAGGCACGGTGTGTCGATCTCGATCATATTCGGATCGTGATATTCGTTTCAACATCTGAGGTTTGTGGAAACAATGCAAATGCATTAGGATACTAGGTTAGACATGATTATGAAGGATTTACCTCCCTCAGTACTGATGGTCAGAGTGAGCATACTATCACAAAAAAACCATGGTAGACATGCTTAAAGCATGCCTCTTTGACTGGGGAATTTGGATGATCATCTTCCCTTAGTTGAGTTTTCGTATAGTATAGTTATTCATTCCTATTGTGAGGTGTGCCCTTTCGAACCTTGTATGTGTAAAAGTTCCGCTCAACCGATCATGTTGGCAGAAGTTGGATAAGGACAAACTGATAGGGCAAGAGCTAGTGCAAGAAACTATTGAGTAAAATCTACAGATCAAGGATAGGCCTAAAAGCTCCCATATCGCAGAAAGGCTATGCCAAATAAGAGGAGGAAACCTTTAAGTTCCGTGTCAGGTGAATCATGTTTTGCTCAACAGTGTACGCCTGGAAAGGTGGGTACGCATTGGAAGAAGGGAAACTAGCACTCTAGATTCTTTGGACCTTATAGATACATTGAGAGTGTTCGATCTAGTAGCTTAAGACTTAGACTGCCGTAGAACTTAACGGTGTTCATGACACGTTCCACGTGTCAAACCTTAAGAAGTGTTTGGCTGACCCAACACTGCAATTTCCTTTGGATGAGATCCAAGTTAATGCTAAGTTGAACTTTATGGTAGAACTAGTAGAAGTCTTAGAGCGAGAGTTCAAGAAGCCTAAGCTAAAGTAGAACTAAACCTCGTCCAAGTTCGATGGAATTCGAAACGTGGACCGAATTCAACTTGGGAGCATGAAGTTCAAAATGAAACTTAAGTATCTGCATCTTTTTATTTCTAGCAGTAGTTGAAATTTGAGGTCAAAATTCTTTTTAAGGGGGGTAGAATGTAACCATTGCCCTTTTCTGAGATTGAATGTTCTAATTTAGTCTTTTGACTATTTGACTTTTATCATTTCAGTTAGAACAATTATCGTGTTGACGGTGGTGAATAAATGTGATTTCGGGCATCTTATGTGTTTATGACTTGTGATAATCCTTTTTAGAGGATTTTATCTATGTTGATTATATTCCTGTGGTATCGTCCTGTAAAATAAAGCTTTGAAATGTCAAAAATGAGTCGACACGTCCGTTAATGTTCAAAATGAATTTTTGGAAGTTTAATTTGGAAATATGTCGTGTAAATATTCTAAGTTCTTGGAAAAGTATTTTAAGTCTAATAAAAATACTAGGAAACTTCAGGTAATATTTTAAAGTCAAGAACTTTGAGTCTTAAGAGAACCCGACACAAAACGAAGACTCCCTTGACCCTTTGGATACATAAGCCTGTCTAGGATAATAAGGGGGACAAAGAAGGATGAGTTTTTAGCTTTGTGTTCCCAAAGCCAAGTACAAAATCAATTTAGTCTTAACCATAACATATAGCATTTCTCATTCCCATCTTCAAAAACATTTTTCTTTGTTTTCTCTCTTGTGGCTTCGTTCAAATCTACTACACACACACACTTAAAAATTTTGCAACTTAATCAAGAACATGAAGATTTAGGAAAAGTGGGTTGATTCTAGTATTCGGGTTATCATTTAAACAACGTTTGGGTTGTCGGATCGTGTCTTAACTCGATTTTAAAACCCTCTTTGTAAGTCTTCTAAATTTTAATTTAACTTGTACCTTTGAATGTCTAATGATGTGTAGAAGCTAGTTGTATGGTGCGTTTTCTAAAATTCAAACATGAAAAATTTACGAAAAAAACCCATTTAGGGTGCTGTATGGTTTCGAACACAAAATAAAAAGAGAACAAGGGTTTGTTATTTCTATGACGTGGCTTGTGATGGTTGAAAAGCATTTATTTTCTATTTAGCTTATTTTGATTAGTAGCTTATTTGGCTTATTTATAAGCACTAATGAACCCAATTGTGGGCTTATATTGGTTCGAAAACCACAAGGACAAAAGAATAGTTATTTTTGGTTACTTACCTCCTATGTCGTATTTTTGTGGTCTATTTTGATAGCTTATGGTTATAACCAAATGAACTACGTAGCTTATTAGCTTATTTAAAAGCTTAACAATATTATGTTGTTTGGGAGCTATAGGGCTCACGGCCCAATAAGCCTAATAAGTTGTGGCTTATTGTGGTTCGATTATTTGGTAACTATCATTTGGCTTTATATTACTAATGGGCCTCTATAATGGGCCTAAATCTTATTTTATACCTACAAATAACTTAATGGACTTCTATTGGGCCTTAAAGGCCCAATAAGAGAAAACAAGTCGTTTTTATGGGTTTTGACGGATTTTTGGAAAGTGAAACATACCTATGTAATGATGTTGAAAGTCGTTTTGGGAAATACGTTTTGGTAAACCGTGCGAGATATGGATTTGGTATTTTGTCGGAAAATGGTGGAATGGAGGAAAAGTGTTTGAAATTAAGGTTTAAAACCTGAAAAACGTTGTATAAATGAACGGGTCATGTCGAAATTTATAAAAAAAAAATCCTATACTTAGATTTTTATTCAAAAAATTTACTTTTACGACAAAATAATAAAATATATATTTTAAAATACGACTAAAAGACGAAAAATATATATTTTATAAATATAAAATATGAAACTTCTCTAAGTTGTTTTATGTAAATGATTGTTTAATTTCCTATAAGCTATACAATTAATTAAGGTAACTAAGGTTACCGAATGGATTTACCGAAGTATATTTTGAATGTCTATTATTTAGTTATCTTATATTACTTATCTATTTTACTTAAATAGTATAAGTATATTATACTAAAGTATGAATTGAGTATGTTATCTTGAAACTAAGTCGTCAACCATCACACAATTGATAACATTAAGGGTGAAATATACAACGCACATTTGACCACTATGCATCAAACCTGAAAACATCTTTTGAAACGTATGTCTAAATTGAACATTATAGACTAGGTCGAGTTTTGTACGTCATTAGCATTGCTTGTTTTGATCTTTGCCACTGTCACCGTTGTTGAATGTGGGTTCCTCGTAGCCCACTTTTTTAAATCTTTTCCGTTGGGGGAAAATGATACTCAAATCTGTTTTGAACTTGTTTTCTGTACTGTGCAAAAGTTGATTTGTTTTCGGGACAATGTTATGTGCCTATGACTGCTATATGAATGAATGAGTTTTGGTAGAATATGTTTGTGTGGGAACTTTCCTGTGTGGATTCTTTTATAGCATGGACTTGCAAGGTTTGAAATGATATTTGACTTCCGCCCTATGATAAGCTTCCACTGGTAGGACTTGGTGCGAGTAATTACCGAGTTTGAAGACCTTGCGTGGCAATTGTGTCCAACTGATGAGAATTTAGATACATGGAGTTTCTATGTTTTGGAAATTAAATTTGTGCATGTATCACTGTCATATTGCAGATTGTCTATTATTTTAAAATATTGGCACATCGACTGGGATTTTCTACAAACCTCAACGAGCTCACCAACATTTTAGTTTAACACTTGTCGAGTATCATTTAGGTATTAAGAATGAACAGTGACGTTGAGTTTTCAAGCTTTAGCAGACCTTAAAAGCCCTGTATGGATGCGTTCTGAGAGATTTTGGCATTAAGCTTTGTGTTGAACTAATATTTGAGGATTGTTGTATTAAGACTAGTAGGACCCCTTCTGGGTATTTGCTATGTATTTTGTGGAGACTAGTTTGATGTGTTCTTGTGGGACATCACTCAATACAGTCTTCAGGTTAAGATTCACCATGACACTCTTTATTAATGCCATTTTAGTTTTCTCTAACAAGTTACCATTGTGTTTAAGATTGATCATTTTTACGTCGCATACCCGCGTTAACTTGCCAATGGTCCGGGTGTGATGACATAGGCGAAAACACAAGTATGTGATGAAATTGATCAATCAAGAAACACAAGTACATATTGAGAAAACTAAAAAGCATTAAATAAAAAGTGACAGATGATCTTATAACCTCAAATACAGACTAGATTGAATTCCAACAAGAACACATTAATAGTCCTCCACAAATAAACCCAAATGCCCCCGTAGGGGTCCCATACTAGTCTTAACAACAATCCTCAAAATTACTTAAGTTCAACACAAAGCTCAATGATAAATCTCTCAGAATGCAATCCATACGGGATGCTTTTAAGGTCTGCTAAAGCTTGCAACTCAACTTCACTGATCATTCTCGATACCTGAAAATGATACTCAAAAAGGTCAACAAAAATGTTGGTGAGCTCGTAGGTTTGATAGAAAACCCAGTCGATGTGCCAATATTTTAAGTAGTGGACAATTATGCAATATGACAGTGAATACATGCAACACATTCAATTTTCCAAACATAGCAACTCCATGCTATCTAAATCTCATCCGTATGGACACCAAATGCCACGGCAAGGTTCTTCAACTCTTAATTCACACGCACCTAAAGCCTACCAGCTGGAGCTATACATAGGGCGGAAGATCACATATCATTTCAAACCATAGCAAGTCCATGCTATAAAAGATCCACACAGAAAGTTCCACACAACATATTCTACCAAAACTCATGTCATTCACATAGCAGTCATAGGCACATAAAATGTCCCGAAAACAAATCAACTTTTGCACAGTACAGAAAACAAGTTCAAAACATATTTGAGTATCATTTTCCCCCAATGGAAAAATTAAAAAGTGGGCTACGAGACCCACCTCAACAGGTGACAGTGGGCAAGATCAAACAAGCAAATGCAATGACGTCCGAACACGACCTAGTCTAATAAATGTTCAATTTAGACATACGTTTCAAAAGATGTTTTCAGGTTTGATGCATAGTGGTCAAATGTGTTGTTTGTATATTCACCCTTAACTTTATCAATTGTTTGATGGTTACACGACTTAGTTTCAAGATAACATACTCAATTCCATACCTTTAATATAATATACTTATACATTTAATTAAAATAGATAAGTAATATAAATAACCAACATAATAGACATTCCAAAATATACTTCGTTAAATCCATTCGGTAAACCTTAGTTACCTTAATTAATTGTATAGCGTATAGGAAATTAAACGTTTATTTACATAAAACAACTTAGAGAAGTTTCATATTTTATATTTATAAAATATTATATATTTTTCGTCTTTTATCGACTTATTAAAATTAATAATATGTTTAATTATTTTGTCTAAGATTAAAGTTTTTGAATAAATCTAAGTATAAAGAATTTATAAAAGTGTTCGAATGCCCGTTCGTTTATACAATGTTTTCCAAGGTTTTAAACCTTAATTTCAAACACTTTTCCTCCATTCCACCATTTTCCGACAAAATACCAAATTCATATCTCGCAACGTTTACCAAAACGTATTTCCCAAACAACTTTTCAACATCATTACATAGGTATGTTTCACTTTTCAAAAGTCCGTCAAAACCATAAAACGACTTGTTTTCACTTATTGGGCCTTAAGTCCCAATAGAAGTCCATTAAGTTATTTGTGGTAATAAAATATGATTTAGGCCCAATACTAGAGCCCATTAGTAAATATAAGCCCAAATGATAGTTACCAAAATAATCCGAACCACAATAAGCCACAACTTATTAGGCTTATTGGGCCGTGAGCCCTATAGCTCCCAAACAAATATATTAAGCTTTTAAATAAGCTAATAAGCTACGTAGTTCATTTGGTTATAACCATAAGCTATCAAAATAGACCACAAAAATACGACATAAGAGGTAAGTAACCAAAAATAACTATTCTTTTGTCCTTGTGGTTTTCGAACCAATATAAGCCCACAATTGGGTTCATTAGTGCTTATAAATAAGTCAAATAAGCTACTAATCAAAATAAGCTAAATAGAAAATAAATATTTTTCAACCATCACAACCACGTCATAAAAATAACAAACCCTTGTTCTCTTTTTATTTGTGTTCGAACCATACACGCACCCTAAATGGGTTTTTGTAAATTTTTCGTGTTTGATTTTTTAAAAACGCACCGTACAACTAGCTTCTACGCATCATTAGACATTCAAAAGTACAAGTTAAATTAAAATTTAGAAGACTTACAAAGAGGGTTTTAAAAGCGAGTTAAGACGCGATCCGACAACCCAAGCGTTGTTTAAATGATAACCCGAATACAAATTCAAACTACTTTTCCTAAATCTTCATGTTCTTGATTAAGTTGCAAAATTTTTAAGTGTGTGTGTGTGTAGATCGAACGCAAGCCACAAGAGAGAAATAAGAAAAATGTTTGAAGATGGAAATGAGAAATGCATGTTATGGTTAAGACAAAATGATTTGTACTTGGCTTGGGACACAAAAGCTAAAAACTAACCCTTCTTGTCCCCCCTTTGTCCTAGACCGGATATAGTATCCAAAGGGTCACGGGAGTCTTCGTTTTGTGTCGGGTTCTCTTAAGACTCAAAGTTCTCGACTTTAAAATATTACCTGAAGTTTCCTAGTATTTTTATTAGACTTAAAATACTTTTCCAAGAACTTAGAATATTTACACGACATATTTCCAAATTAAACTTTCAAAATTCATTTGAACATTAACGACGTGTCGAGGACTCGTTTTTGACATTTCAAGCTATTTACAGGACGAACATCCCGGAATATAATCAACATAGATAAAATCCTCTAAAAAGGATTAACATAAGTCATAAACACATAAGATGCCCGAAATTACATTTATTCACCACCGTCAACACGGAAATTGTTCTAACTGAAATGATAAAAGTCAAATAGTCAAAGGACTAAATTAGAACATTCAATCTCAGAAAAGGGCAATGGTTACATTCTACCCCCCTTAAAAAGAATTTTGACCTCAAATTTCAACTACTGCTAGAAATAAAAAAGATCAGATACTTAAGTTTCAATTGGATCTTCTGCTCCCACTAGAATTCAGTCCACGTTTCGAATTCCATCTAACCTTACGATGGTAATTCTACTCCCTTATGCTTCTTGAACACTTGCTCTAAGCTTCTACTATTTCACCATAAAGTTCAACATAGCATAAACTGGATCTCATCCACAAAGGAAATTGCAGTGTTGGGTCAGCCAAACACTTCTTAAGGTTTGACACGTGGAACGTGTCATGAACACCGTTAAGTTCTACCAGGAGTCTAAGTCTATAAGCTACAGGACCGACACTCTCAATGATCTCATAAGGTCCAAAGAATCTAGGTGCTAGTTTCCCCTTCTTCCCAAAGCGTACCACACCTTTCCAAGGCGACACTTTGAGCAAAACATGATCACCTACACTGAACTTTAAAGGTTTCCTCCTCTTATTGGCATAGCTTTTCTGACGATCACGTGCAACTTTTAAGCCTATTCTTGATCTGTGAGATCTTCTCAATAGTTTCTTGCACTACTCAACCTATTCAGTTGTTCCTTCTCCAACTCTGCCCACATGATCGTGAACGGAACTTTCTACCATACAAGGCTCGAAAATGAGCACACCTCACACTAGAATGATAACTATTACTATACGAAAACTCAACTAATGAAAGATGAACATCCCAACTTCCCCCAAAAGTCAAAGAGGATGCTTTAAGCTGGTCTTCATGGTTTGGATAGTATGCTCACTCTGACCATCAGTCTGAGGGAGGTAAGCCATACTCATGTCTAACCTAGTTCCTAATGCCTCTTGCATTGTTTGCCAAAACCTCGATGTGAAACGACTATCACGATCAGATATGATTGAGATCGGCACACCATATCTAGCAACGATCTCATTTAGATATAGTCTAGCTAACCTATCCATCTTATAGTCCTCACACATAGGTAGAAAATGACGGACTTAGTCAATTGGTCCACAATGACCCAAATTATGTCATTCCTACTACTAGTCCTTGGTAGCTTCGTAACAAAGTCCATTGCTATTCTCTCCCATTTCCATTCAGGGATCTCAGGTTACTGCAGTAAGCCAGATGGCCTCTGATGTTCAGCCTTCACCTTCAAACATGTTTAAACAATTTACTTACATACACAGCTATATCTTTTTTCATTCCTAGCCACTAGTACATATCCCTAAGATCATAGTACATCTTGTCAGCTCCTGGGTGTACAGAGTACTTCGACTTATGGGCTTCATCCATTATCAGGGTTCTCACATCACCCTTTAAAAGGACCCATATTCGATCCAGGTAATACAATGCTCCATCACTCCTATGTTCTATCAGTTCATCTAGCCATCTCTGCAACCCTGCAGACTCATCAGATGCCTCTTCCTAAGCCGCTAGTATCTTATCCTTGATACTCGACCGAAGGATCATGTTTATGGCTCTAATCCTCCTAGGTTTGATCCTCTCCTTCCTACTCAGTGCATCAGCTACTACATTCGCCTTACCAAGATGGTAGTGAATTTTGCAGTCATAGTCGCTGAAAAGCTCTATCCAGTGACGCTGATGCATGTTCAATTCTTTTTGGTTAAAGATATGCCAAAAACTCTTATGATCGGTATAGATAATGCTCTTTGTGCCATACAAGTAGTATCTCTAGATCGTGAGAGCAAACACAAGCGCACCTAATTACAAATCATGGGTGGTGTAGTTTTTCTCATAGATTTTCAACTGCCTAGATGCATATGCTATCACCTTACCTATTTGCATCAACACATAACCTAATACTAAGCCTGATGCATCACAGTACACCACACAATCTTCCGATCCATCAGGGAGAGCTAGAATAAGTGCATTACAATACTTATCCTTCAAAGTTTAAAGCGCCCTTTCCTGTTCCCCACCTCAATCAAAGGTCTTACTTTTCTGTGTCAAAATGGTAAGCGACTTAGCTATCTTAGAATATTTCTTAATGAATCAACGCTAATACCCAGCCAAGCTTAGAAATAAACGAACTTTGGAAGGAGTTCTAGGGGCTTCCTAATTCTTAACAGATTCAATCTTATTGGGGTTTACATGAATCCCATCACTATTGATCACATGCCCAAGAAACTATACCTCTTGCAACTAGAATTCACACTTAGAAGACTTAGCATACAGTTTCTCCTCTTGAGTAGTTCCAAAACTAACCCTAGATGCATTTCATGCTCCTCCCAGGTTCTAGAGTAAATAAAGATATCATCAATGAACACTATCACAAACGTGTCTAGATAAGGCCTATACACTCGGTTCATCATATCCATAAATACCACTAGTGCATTAGTCAGACAAAAGGACATTACTGTGAACTCAAAATGTCCATAACAAGTTCTAAACACAGTCTTTGGAATGTCCTCCACATGTACATTCTAAAGGAACTATCTTCTTCTTAGCAAATAATACCGGTGCTCCCCAAGGCGACGAGATTGGTCGAATGAAACCCTTATCCTAGAGTTCTTTGAGTTGACCTAACAACTCCTCCATTTCAAAGGTGCCAATTGATAGGGAGATTTCACGACCAATATTGCTCCAGGGATTAACTCAATACGAAACTCGATTTCTCGAATAGGTGGTAATCCTGATAGGTCATCCGAAAATACCTCGGGAAAGTCTCTAACCACAACAATCTCTTCTTGTTTTTGTTCCTTGGCCTTAGACTCATTAGATGTCTTTTTCTCTTCTGGTCTTTCTCCTATAACTCTAAGTACTTTGCCGTCTTGTAGGGGTATTCTAACTACCTTCTCATGATAAATTATTTTAGCCTTATGTTTGGACAACCAATCCATTCCTATGATCACATCAAAACTCCCGCTTCCAAATGGTATCAAATTAATATCAAACATGTGACCTTCTATTTCTAGTTTTCAACCCCTAATAACTTTATCAATCTCTACTACTGCCCGCTAGCTATCTCAATACATCAACTGAATCCCTAATTCCACTGGGGCTTTTATGCCTAACATAGGTATGAAAGAAGTGGAACGAAAACAATAGTCGGCACCGAGCATCGAATAAGTTGTAGCATAGAAGATCCGTTTAAAGTGGAACAAACCCGCCATGATGTTTAGTCTGGCAAGCCTCCTCTACTCCCAACATAACCACCTTGTACGTGCCTGGTTACCGTTGTTCCCAAGACCTTGTCCCTCATTATTAGCAACAACTTTATTTAGACGGTTTCCCCTGGCCTTTGTGCTTGGATCAACCTAGGACAAGCCTGCCTTGAAATGATCGTACCAGCAAAACCCCCCCCCCCCCGCAACGGACAAAGGGGGGGGGGGATCCCCCCCCCCCCCCCACATCCAAAACATGCTCCACGAAGTAAGCAGTTGGTTTCTAGTCATCACTGGGTTCCCCATCCTAGGTAACTACTCTTCATCCTTAGCAAGATGCCAAGGCGGTTTACAACAAAAACAAGCCGCTAATTTGACTCAGTTTAGTCAGGTTATAGTTAGTATATTTAAGGTGTCATACCATGTACTCTCTCTCACTGATAAGCAGTTGTAGCAAAAGCATTCCAGTCTTAGACCTCTTGTTATCATCCTTCACATTCTTATACTAGGCTCTCCACCGTTACCTCTCTTCTCAGTGTTCCTCTTAAGTGATCCATTCCTAATGGCTTCATCTGTTAGTGTACCAGCTTTTTGCACAGCCTTTTGAATAGTTGTTGGCTCCGTTACTGCCACCATCTTACGGATCTGTGGAGCAAGGCCATAAATGTATCTCTCAATTATCTTGTTCTTAGGGTAACTAAATGGGGAACTAACCTAGCCAATTCATGAAACCTATCAGTGTACGCAACATGGCCAGCCCCGACCATGACGTAGTTCCAAAACTCAGTTTCTAGTTTATGCATCTCATGACCGGGCAGAAATCCACTCTTGTAAAATTCTTAAAGTCTTCCTATGACATCCCAACAGCGGCCTCTCAGCTTCGTGTGTGGATCTGAGAGTTTCACCACGTGAGAGCCTTACCAACAAATGACCCAGAAGTGTACTTCACCTTTTGGTTATCCTCACATCTACTCATATCCTGAACTGACTCTATCTTCTCAATCCAACATGTATAGACTATAGCACCTCCCTTACCATCATACTCTTTTAGGTTACAAGTTAAGAACTCCTTATAGGTACAACCTCTTCGGTCGTTGTTCACAATGACATTCCTAATATCGCCCTGGATGTTGTCATTGACGTCATTGCCGTTTTGATTTCTAGGGTTCCCTTGATTGCTGCCTTGGTTGTCTACTTGAGCTAAGATAGTGGGAAGTAAGTTCTGTAGCTGCTGTGCAATGATAGTGGAGAAGTCAGAGACTCTGTCAACACCAACATTCACCTCATTACCTTGACCACCTACTTTGCCACCTTGACCATCAATCCCACCTTTACCTTGATCACCAGATCGACCTCTAGTTCTACCACCTCCTCTACCAGTCCGACCACCTCCTCTACCAGTCCATCCACCTGTCCTTCCTCTTCGTAGTGTGGCAGTTGCACAGCCAGCACTTTGTGTCATCATCCTTGGTGGCATTATCTACACAAGGGAGGACATAGGTAATGTTAGGTAGGCAGGAAGGTTAATATATATGATAACTTAATATACTATAATACGCATAATATGGTCCTAAGGTGTCAACACCGATTTGTGTGAACGATATTACCAAATACGCGTGGGTTGTGATACATTTATAACTATTTTGGCCACCGTACTTATACCCGCATCCTTTCCCAGTTGTACCTAGTATTGAGCTCACACATTTCAATGATTGACTTTTCTAATACGATATACTATATAACCATAGAAGCAAGTATAAGCGGAACACCGCGCACATAGATCCTATAATGCAACTATATGAAGGTTCTTAGGTTATAGTCTAGGCCAAACCACCTAGTTCTCTATAACCTTGGCTCTGATTACCAATCTGTCACACCCCGACATAGGCGGAAACACGGGTATGCGACGAAAAATGATCAATCATAACACAAGGTACATGATAGAGAAAACTAAAATGCATTAATGAAGAGTGTCATGATGATCTTCAACCTCAAATACAGACTTGAGTGAAGTCCCAACAAGAACACATCAAATAGTCTCCACAAATACAACCAAATACCCATGCAGCAGGTCCCATACTAGTCTTAAAACAACAATCCTCAAATTACTTAAGTTCAACACAAAGCTCAATGCCAAATCTCTCAGAACGCAATTCATACAAGATGCTTTTAAGGTTCGCTAAAGCTTGCAACTCAACTTGACTGATCATTCTCAATACCTGAAAATGATACTCGAAAGGTCAACAAAAATGTTGGTGAGCTCGTAGGTTTGATAGAAACCCAGTCGTTGTGCCAATATTTGAAGTAGTGGACAATTGTGCAATATGACAGTGAATACATGCAACACGTTCAATTGGTGTAACTAAATCGACATTTATTCATAAAATTCTATTACAGACATGACATAATACCACCATTCCATATATAATTGGAAAACATACATGATTGGTTCAGATACAAAATGATCACAACGATTAGGTTACAAGATAAAATATACAACCTAAAGCCATACTAGCCGGGAATTACCCATAATACTTAGTTGGCTGTACTAAATAACTAGCCATAACATGATTGTCGGTAACCCTTAATCACTTCACTTCAATAAGATTAACAAGAAAATTAGGAAGAATGTAGAGAGAGAATCTAGAGAGAGAAAGTTAGAGAGAAAAATGGAATTGGATGATTAACTTGAAATGTTACAAATGAACCAACCACCTCACCTTCCTTGGTGAGGTGTATTTATAGGCTTGCATGCCTTTAGTAATTCTACGGGCCGGGCTCGGTTTTACTTGGGCTTATGCCCGATACACGTGACCGATAGATTACAAATAAGAGCCCAAAGTCGGTCACATGCCCACCTGATGCGCGGATCGACCTTCGGGAAATTAGGGTTTCAAAACATAGGTTTTCACTGGTCAAAACGCAATGACTTTAGTCAAAACGCAATGAAACCTCTAATCAAAACGCAACTATCTTGATCAAAACGCAATGAATAAAAAATTTGGGCAGAGTAACATTTTAGTCAAAACGCAATGATAATCTTCAAAACGCAACCTGTGGAGACAAAACGCAATGGTCAAAACGCAGTGACTCAAAACGCAGTGACTCAAAACGCAGTGACTCAAAACGCAGTGACCAAAACGCAATGGTCAAAACGCAGTCTCTTTTCTTCAAAACGCAATGCCTCAAAACGCAATGAATTTATACTCAAAACGCAACCAAGAAATTTTGTCAAAACGCAATGACGAAACTTTTCTTCTAACTTGCGAATAAGCCCAAATCTTCCAACTTGCTTATGAAATAAGCTAACCACTACCCAAAACAAGCTATTACAAGTATTCTAAACAAGAAAGTACAAAGATTTAACACTTTAACCACGAAAATATAAATCAAACCATGGTTTTTTCTTGTTTTTTTTCTAGTTCGAATTTAAGAAGAAAAAAAACCACGAAATTTGTTGTTTAATCCACAAATCAAACACTAAACACCCGAGGCTCTTGATACCAAATGTCGGTAACCCTTAATCACTTCACTTCAATAAGATTAACAAGAAAATTAGGAAGAATGTAGAGAGAGAATCTAGAGAGAGAAAGTTAGAGAGAAAAATGGAATTGGATGATTAACTTGAAATGTTACAAATGAACCAACCACCTCACCTTCCTTGGTGAGGTGTATTTATAGGCTTGCATGCCTTTAGTAATTCTACGGGCCGGGCTCGGTTTTACTTGGGCTTTCGCCCGATACACGTGACCGATTAGATTACAAATAAGAGCCCGTTTACCCGTCTAGCCTATTACAACGTATATTAATTTAGTGACCGAGACCTAATATAATTATGAACGAACTTCCATTGTTCGACTCAATATTTTGAGGCTAACAATCTCCCCCGAAGTGAGTTCATTGTGACACTCCTTCGTGAGATCAATGAGATTGCTTTTGTCGTTGAGCTCTTGTGATCTTTGTCTCTGTCTACGTTGTAGGCTTGTTCCTTCATGCTTTGTGATCTTTGATCTTGAGCCTTTGTCATTGTCTTTAGACTTTGTCTTTTCCGTCCGAGATCTTTAAATCTTTATCCTTTCGTCTTGATCGTCTTTGCCACCTTGCGATCTTGTGTCTTGACCAACATGCTCATACTTTGCATCATCTTGAAAGCTTGCTAACAATCTCCCTTGATAGACTTGATATCTTTGAAGGAAGATCTTGTATATCAGAGTTTGTGCGGAAGTCTTTGTCTTTAATTCTTGAGCTTTCATGATTCTTGAATCTTGATGCTTATAGAATGTCTTTGTAGTTTGAGCATGAGCATGTGGTAATGAATCCGACTTCAGCTGGAATGAGGCATCACCATCTCCATCTTTATGTATCCTGAAATAAAACAGTTAGCAATAAAGCGGGTGGACGAATATGGCTTTGTCATTCGTCCGGATTTGGTTAGATTAACCTCCGGTTCCGTAGGACCGTTTTACAGTATAAATACTGTACCTGTGATCAGGTAGATTCAAAGAATCTCCTTGACAGGGTTTCCAGCTCAAAGCGTAGGGTCTTCTAACACAGATGTATTAGATTTGCCATGCTTGCTAGTTCTCATTACCGGAACGTCTCAAAGCAGACAACACGGTAAGAGTGAATCAGATAGTTACTATCTTTCTGATTATGTCGTCAATTCATTTACTGGACCTTTATCGATATCCAGTTGACACAAGCTTGATTCATATAGAATCTCGCAAGTCACCTACCGCAGTGCTGTTTGATGATGACACTGGAAGGATTTCCATTCGTCATTGTGAATACTAAAGAGTATCACTCTGAATGTTCTGGCAGAATCACAAGGATAATGCGTAGGACTCTTGTTAACAGCTTGTGAACTTAATGATGTTCAACAAGTGTTTGTCATGGAATGTGTCCTAATGAGATTTATTTGATGATCTCTTGGCTCTAGACTCGATTAGTGCTCAAAACGCAACGTCTACTCAAAACGCAACGTGTCTACTCAAAACGCAACACTTCTTGGACACAAAACGCAATGGATAAAAAATTTGGGCAGAGTAACGTTTTAGTCAAAACGCAATGATAATCTTCAAAACGCAACCTGTGGAGACAAAACGCAATGGTCAAAACGCAGTGACTCAAAACGCAGTGACTCAAAACGCAGTGACTCAAAACGCAATGCCTCAAAACGCAGTGACCAAAACGCAATGGTCAAAACGCAGTCTCTTTTCTTCAAAACGCAATGTCTCGATACTCAAAACGCAACCAAGAAATTTTGTCAAAACCAACAAGAACTTGTCACACAGCAGTGACGAAAAAACTTCAAACTTGCTCGATTTTACCCTTTTTGCCACGAAATGAATTGTAGAACCTCACTAAACGATACAAGGGTTTGTTTTAAGCACAAAGGTACACAACTTTAACACCTTAACCACGAAAATCAAATCAAAACGTGGTTTTTGCTTGTTTTTCTATTTCGAACCAAACAACTAAATGATACACGAAATTCGAATGTTTTAAACCACGAATCAAACACGAAAACACCCGAGGCTCTGATACCAAATGTCGGTAACCCTTTATCACTTCACTTCAATAAGATTAACAAGAAAATTAGGAAGAATGTAGAGAGAGAATCTAGAGAGAGAAAGTTAGAGAGAAAAATGGAATTGGATGATTAACTTGAAATGTTACAAATGAACCAACCACCTCACCTTCCTTGGTGAGGTGTATTTATAGGCTTGCATGCCTTTAGTAATTCTACGGGTCGGGCTCGGTTTTACTTGGGCTTTCGCCCGATACACGTGACCGGATGTTTTTTTTCGGGAAATTAGTGTTTCAAAACATGTGTTTTCAATGGACAAAACGCAATGACTTTAGTCAAAACGCAAGAGTTCTTGGTCAAAACGCAACACTTGATCAAAACGCAACACTTGATCAAAACGCAACAATTGATCAAAACGCAACGTGTCTACTCAAAACGCAACGTCTACTCAAAACGCAACGTGTCTACTCAAAACGCAACACTTCTTGGACACAAAACGCAATGGATAAAAAATTTGGGCAGAGTAACGTTTTAGTCAAAACGCAATGATAATCTTCAAAACGCAACCTGTGGAGACAAAACGCAATGGTCAAAACGCAGTGACTCAAAACGCAGTGACTCAAAACCAGTGTGACACAAACGCAATGCCTCAAAACGCAGTGACCAAAACGCAATGGTCAAAACGCAGTTCTCCTTTTCTTTCAAAACGCAATGTCTCGATACTCAAAACCAGACAAGAAATTTTGTCAAACGTCAACAAGACTTTGTTCAAAACGCAGTGAGGAAAAACTCAAACGTCTCTTTTACCCTTTTTGCCACGAAATGAATTGTAGAACCTCACTAAACGATACAAGGGTTTGTTTTAAGCACAAAGGTACACAACTTTAACACCTTAACCACGAAAATCAAATCAAAACGTGGTTTTTGCTTGTTTTACTATCTTTTGTTTAGATTTGCTTATTAGGTTAGGTTTTAGGTCCTTATAGCTTATTTAGCTTAGGTTTGAGCTTATCCAAGCTTATAAGCTAAATCAGTTAGGTTAAAGGTCACTTAGTTAAAAAAAACCTTAAGTGACACCTTAAATAGCTTATTTCGAGCTTATTATTAAGTTTTGTAAAAAGTGTTTTTTTAGTTGTTATTTAGCTTATTAAAACTTTTTCAAAAAGAAATTTTCAAAAATAAAAATGTTGGGAATTGAGGAAGATCTCAAGGGTTGAACCCGAGACCTCAACCTCAACTCTACCAACATTTAACACCACCACACACTACCAATTGCGCCCTTGGGTCTTGTTTGTTAGACTCTTGGGGCAGTTGGTATTTAAGGGGTTTTTCCCCCTTTAAGCCATAAGCCCTTTTTGGCTTATTTTTGGCTTATTGTGATAAGCTGGTTGCACCATTTTATTTTTGTTAGATTCTTAACTGTTCAAAGTACTTTTCATAATTTTTTTAGAATTTTATAAAAGCGTTTAATATTTTTTATAATATTTTTTAGATTAAAACTGTTTTTAATTCATAATAAATTAATTAAAAGTCAAAAAAATATAGTTCTTTTTTAGAAAATTTTCTTTTATCATTTAGGACTGTTAAAAATTAAATTTTTAAAAAACTAAATTTGCATTTTTTTTGGTGTTTTTTTATATAAAATTTGTAGGATTTGGGTTTTTAAGGCTGGTTTTCAATCTCGTTATCGTTTTTTTGTGTTTTTAACCTTGATTGCTTTAGTTTTTAGTTTGTCTTTATTTGGTTTTTGCCATGTTATTTTAGAATTAGAATCCAATTCCAAATATTGATCATTCAATACACTTGGCTGATCAAGAGACTTTAAACCACGGGGGGGATTCTCAATTCAAACGGCCTGTCGGGGGATACGGGAATCGGGGAAATGTTTTTTGGGGATTTTTTACTTTGGATTTTATAAGGTAATTTCTTTAAATCTTTTTGATATTTTGCTTGTTCTTTCTATTTCGAACCAAACAACAAAAATGATACACGAAATTCGACTGTTTTAAACCACGAATCAAACACGAAACACCCGAGGCTCTTGATACCAAATGTCGGTAACCCTTTATCACTTCACTTCAATAAGATTAACAAGAAGATTAGGAAGAATGTAGAGAGAGAATCTAGAGAGAGAAAGTTAGAGAGAAAAATGGAATTGGATGATTAACTTGAAATGTTACAAATGAACCAACCACCTCACCTTCCTTGGTGAGGTGTATTTATAGGCTTGCATGCCTTTAGTAATTCTACGGGCCGGGCTCGGTTTTACTTGGGCTTTCGCCCGATACACGTGACCGATTAGATTACAAATAAGAGCCCGTTTACCCGTCTAGCCTATTACAACGTATATTAATTTAGTGACCGAGACCTAATATAATTATGAACGAACTTCCATTGTTTGACTCAATATTTTGAGGCTAACAGTAATGCTGTTTCAAAGTCTCATTTTCCTTACTTAATTTAGCCACACTATGTTTTAATTCGATGTTCATTGTTTCAAGTACATCAATTTCCTTTTCAATCTTGGCTTTATTACGTGTTTTATTCAAAATTTGACCATGTTGCCCCGATTTTAAAGCTTGATTTTGATATCTAAGTTCGAGAGCAATACAATGTGTTTCCATTCTTGAAAAATCTTTTTGAAATTGCGCAACAGTCTTTTTGAGTAAAATATTCTCAGACACGAGTGATTGTTTTGAGTATTCAGTTGTTTGGTTATTAGGTGATGAATCAAGCATATGACTTTTAACTTTACATTTTTCAGGATACTGGTCAACCATACCTTCATTAATGATTTCATGTTGTTTAGTATGTTGTTGTCCGATAGCAAAGATATTACATTCAGCAGTCAATTGTACCTCAGCCATTAGTTCTTCGTCATAAATGGGTCTGATATCTGCATCATCAGCATCTGTATCATTCCCTGACATGCTTTTGTCATCTTGTATTGTTGAGTCTGTCCTAATGCTTCCTGTGTCAACCAAATCAGCATCCAATGCTTTACCCGTATCAATCTTACTCTCTTGGGTCTGCATCTGTCTTTTATTCACCCTTCTTTCATACTGTCTTTGATGGCGTGTTCTTTCAGCAACGGACTTCTTAACATTACCCAGGTGTTGGAGTAGTGTATCTCTGAAGTCTTGAACCTC